>JAOYSI010001916.1:0-16601 GCA_025775065.1 Hiodon alosoides | reverse complement strand
ACAACAGTCTCCCCTTTCTATTTAATAGACAACAGTCTCCCCTTTCTATTCAATACACAACAGTCTCCCCTTTCTATTTAATACACAACAGTCTCCCCTATCTCCATAATATTTACTGATTTCTAACCCTTCTTTCTTCCTCTGTCATATACAGCAGTCTTTCTTGTGCAAGACAAAATATTGTATCTGCTCTCTGTCAGCTAAGCAGGAGTTTGACCTCCTTCCCTTCCCCTGTACCATACAGGAGCCTCTTCCCTCTCTCTCCCCAAACTAGGATCTTTCCCCTCTCGTATTTAGATTTGTTCTTCACAATCTCCTCCCTCTCCGTGATCTCCTCCAGACGTAAAAAGTAAGCTCTCTATATTTAGCAGTTCAGTGCAGTCTGTAGCTTTCACCAGAGAGACAGAGAGAGAGAGAGAGACAGAGAGAGAGAAAGAGAGAGAGAGAGACAGAGAGACAGACAGACAGAGAGAGCGAGAGACAGAGAGAGACAGACAGACAGAGAGAGAGAGACAGAGAGACAGACAGACAGACAGACAGAGAGAGAGACAGACAGAGAGAGTCTGCTGGCCAGATCAGTGTCATTCACTAGGTAGCACTACCTGCCAGTAATCCCCTACATAGACACAGGAGTCAGTCAGAAGAGCCCAAAAGTGCCTTGCACCAACCAAGCCTTGCACCAACCGAGCCTTGCTTTGCAGCAAACCTCTCCAGGGGACAGCGGCTGCTCTTTACTGACCAGAGGGCCATAATGGGGGTGCCTGGAACCATGTCATAATAGGCCCAAACTGCATACATGAAATGTCCGGGTTTCACCTGGTGTTGAGACCTCAAGATTCTCTGACTGTACACCTAGAACACACAAACTAACACACACACATACACAGCCACACACAAAGACCCACAAACACACACAAACAGACTAACACACACACACACACATACACAATCACAGACACACACACAGACACAGTGTTTCGCCTATATTATCAAACTGAACCAAACAAAAATGAACAGCCCCCAGGAATATTGTGCATTCTGTGGACGCTGAGCTTATCAGGGCTGGAGTGTTCTCTCTTATCGACCTGCAGATCACCATGCTTCAGAGTCCCTGCCAATACAGAGGTTTCTCACTCCATCCCTATAGATCAGGCAGGTGAGCGTTTCCCTAATGATTACATTCTGAATACACTTAAAAAACCTTCTGATTATGAAATAAAGTCAACAAAAATGTTATTTTATCACGGAATCCAACATCAAAGCTCCGTCAACTGTGTCCTGCCACTGTGTTCTCACCGTCACAACCAACAAAGACGTTTCGAACCCGCGTGCCTTTACCGACAGAGCCCCTCGGGGAGAGGCACCAGCTTATCTTTTGACAGCTTCTAAAGTTAAGCTACACCTGACTTTGCAGAACGGTTAGCTCATTAAAAAAATTCTAACTTAATTCAGAGCACGCCTCTGCCCCATGGGGTCCATAAAAAATATCCACCGCAAAACGTATGGCTGCTCCCTCAGAACGCCAATGCACCCGTTCAGCCCGTTTTACTGCCCAACTTTGAGTCAAATGAACCCTGTCTCCGTCAGACGTGTGCACCCCTCCGTTTCACCATCAATGTAGCCACAGAGGGAAAGATCATTTATAGCCTAGAGGGGCTCGTTAGATCTGAAAGAGGGTTCATCGAGACTACCGGCCAATGGCTGGGCCCCACAGCCCTCTCAGGAGACTCCCGCGAAGCACTGAGTGTGTCGGCGTGTCATGAGTTTGTGGCACATGCTTAAGGTCTTGTGACCAGAAGGCTTTTGGTTCAAGTCCCAGCACTGGTCCTCCTGCTATGTTCTTATGCAAGGTACTTAAATAGATTTTCATTCAATAAAAGCTCTACTGTATAAATGGATAAATACATTTTAAATGGTGCAATGGGTAAGGACACCTGCTTAAAAAAAGCTCAATAAAATATATATAACCACTTATTGTTTTTACAACGCCACTCTCTGATACATATAGGATATAACAGCCTGATCTGGGTTCTCTGCTGAAACAAGACATGAGGTTTATAAATGTATTCACAGCCTTTCACAATGTATTCTCCTCTCTCTCTCTCCCCCCGTTGGCCAGTGTGTTTGGTAACGAAAGGCATTTAATTGGTTGCTAGCCCTTGCACTTGTGTTCTGCGGATTACGTTGACTGAAACGGCACATGACACCCAGTGACTGCTGAGTCACAAACGTCTCCCAGGGCTTAGATCTAGTGAATCGTGTTCACCTGCAAACGCTTGTCATGACAGGGATTTTAAAGACACATTTCTTTCCACTTAGCGCTACCTTGTCTTTGTACATGGTGGTGGCTTTTGGGAGATTGCAAATATTCTCATATTCAGGCATTGTCTGTCGATACGTTTCTCATCAGACAGGGCGACGTGTACAAAACACAAAAGCAAGATAAAATTCTGGGCAAACAATAAGGAATTGATAAGAACAGATGCTGCTGGTAATGGCTATGAGAACAAATCTGTCTTGGCAGGAAGATACACAATAATTACCTTTATCAAACTGCCACAGCTTGTCCATTCCAGTTCAGGGAAAGTCAGACAGGAAGCCGTATACTCTTAGATCCGGACTATGAGAGCTGAAGTTGTACGATCAGGCCCGTCCCCGGAGATTCCCTCGGCAGGGAATGACCCAGTGATGAGTGAGTGGCATTCCGGAGCACTGGGCCTCCCACATCTCCCCTCAGTTATCAGAGCTAATGACTGGCAAGCCCCATTTTGTCAAGGGCCGTAACGCTCTCGAGCTGGCGCTAAAACCCTCACCTCCACCTCTCTCTCTGTCACTCAGTCACTCGTCATTACCCCGAGACTCAAATGAAAAATACACGAGTTACAACAACCAATCAGACGTAGCAAAGCAGTTTAAACAGAGCCGTGGCACACAGTCAGACACCCCGTGCCATGCTTTACACCACGTTTACGAAAACAGATGCAGACACGCACACGCGCAAACACACACGCGCACGCGCACACGCACACGCACACGCACACAGCACCAGGCAAAATAAGGAGTCACTGCAGGAGCACACACCTCTGTCTCCTGCATCCTTTCACTCCCACCACCTCATCTCCATCCCCACCACCTCACCTCCATCCCCACCACCTCACCTCCATCCCCACCACCTCACCTCCATCAGTCACACCAAGACATACGTCTTTAGGGTGAAAACAGACCAGCAATAAACATCCCCGGCACACGTAAATAAGGAGACTGCATGTAAACCTCTTGTCATCTGGATAATGAGAACATTTAGAGTGTGAGAGAAGGACCAGAGTAAAAGGGACACAGCGTTGCCTCTTGTGATCCCAAAAATAACAGGCTCTCTTGAGCAAACCCAGCAGAGCTCGGTCGGTCCTGATGAAGTGTTGAGCCAACCCAGCAGAGCTCGGTCGGTCCTGATGAAGTGTTGAGCCAACCCAGCAGAGCTCGGTCGGTCCTGATGAAGTCTTGAGCAAACCCAATGGAGCTCGGTCGGTCCGGATGAAGTCTTGAGCAAACTCAATGGAGCTCGGTCGGTCCTGATGAAGTCTTGAGCAAACCCAATGGAGCTCGGTCGGTCCGGATGAAGTCTTGAGCAAACCCAATGGAGCTCGGTCGGTCCTGATGAAGTCTTGAGCAAACCCAATGGAGCTCGGTCGGTCCTGATGAAGTCTTGAGCAAACCCAATGGCGCTCGGTCGGTCTTGATGAAGTCTAGAGCAAACCCAATGGAGCTCGGTCGGTTCTGATGAAGACCTCTCACCTCAGTTCAGCTCCAGGAAATGATGTAATCCCCACGGAGCGGTGAGCGTATCAACCTGACCTCACTGGGGTGGCCGTTCACCTGCTGACCACAGCGCTAACGGGAGGAAAGCCCGTCACCGCTCTACCCAAGTGATTCTCAACCAAGAAATCCCCTTTACATCTCACTTACACCCAGGGGCGTTATCAATGTCAACCTGAAAATAACAACAAAATTCAAAAGGCGACCCCAGTGCACCAGATTCACCAGTCAGGTGAGACATGGACAGAACCGAGACTTTGGAGGATGGATCAACCCATTCTTCTTACTTCATTACCTCTAGACTTTCTTTCAAATAGGAATGAAGCTCAGGGGCGTAAAATTCTCAAAGTGGACCTTGGCAGAAACCTAATTTATATTCAGAAACTGTGACAAAAGCAGCCAATCTCTGTAACGTGATCTCTGAGAACTGGGTTTACAGGACAGAACAGCCCGTATAAGAGCATCAGTATCAAGTCCAAATTCTTCACTGACAGATTCACTTTTCAGGCGCTCCCAAAGTAATGAGCGGGATTTGAACAAAGATGGGAACCTTACCCATCCTGGTCACGTCTACGTTTTGGTTTATTTACCCTCAGTTTTTTGTGAAAGCTGAGCCCCTTTTGGGATGATTTAGTCCTCATATTACACCATGTTCACAAAGGCATTGTGTGGCTAATCGTGTCCCTACACAAGGCTGCAGACGGACTGACGGAGCGACCTATGCAACAAGCTGCAGCTCCACTATCCCAGCAGGTTACACAATCCCCTGAATTAGGACGGGATCTCCGTGTGGAGAATCGGAGAACTGGGGTGGCTGAAAGTGGTTGTGTTAAACTCTTACGCAACGCCTCCCTGCAGTCTGTTCCATTACGGCTCCACGTAATCCCAGGACTGTCGGTTTCACATAGAGAACCCCACCGAGTCTCCAACACGGAGAAATCACAACAGATCACTCAACACAGTGCGCAACACTGTTGAGACAATTCCCATGTGCTGCAGAGCAAAGAGAAAACCCGGGGGGGAAATTTCAATCACCCTTTCCTCCATCCTAACAGCTCGTAAATGTAATTTCTTTGTTCCATCAGTAAAAGCAAGTTTATCACCGTTCTCTTAAATTATAATGAGCGTGAGCCTTTTATCTCCCAGCACACACGGCACAAAAACTAGGCCCTTAAATTGGGTTTACAAGCCTTGTGTGTAGGCCTGTGACACAGTAAGGAGTTTTACACACACTTCAGGTCTTGAACATCTGTCCCACGATACAGCTGCTCCAGTGCCGGTGAACCGGGTCCTTAGACCCAAGTGTCCCTTTGGACAGAGATGCAGGTAGCAGTTGTTCATCGACCAGGCAGTGCCATCGCATAAAGATGCCATTCGCCACGGCACAGAACGCGACCCAGACGCCAGCCCCTCCCCGCCACATCCGAGGAATTCCCACAGGGAGTCTGCAGACCGTCGTCCCGGCTCTGAGCTCCGTCTCAGGCCTTGTGAACACCAGGAGAAGAAAGCAACTCGGATAGGATTTTGTTCTGTGTAATTAGTCTTATGCAGTGAAGGCTGTTTGGTAAACCCTTCACTTGATCTATCAATCAAGAGTCGTCGGGGAAACAAACCACAAAATCAATGTGCTTTTAATACGACTCTAAATACTTCACAGCTCTCTACCTGGGAGGTCCTTCCAGCGCAACTTTTGATCACTCCCACACGCAGAACAGGGCCAGAACAGGGCCAGAACAGGGCCAGAACAGGAACCCCTGGCTGAAACACAGTCCAGCAGGCCTGCCTGAAGAGCTCCTCACTTCCTTCTCCATAACAATGTAAATAATGTTGTGCAGCGGGGGGGGGACATACACAGCACGCAAACAGGTCACATGGCCAATTCTTCAGGCCACACCTCTCGGCTGTATTGTCTTGGTGACAACAGGAGGAGGATCCAATCCTTTCCCTATAGAAACAATCTGTGGATCCGAGTCTGGCTTTTGGCTAGAAGGCTGCCAAAACCTCGCCGGGAGTGGAGATGGTGAAGGCCTAGAGGTAAACAGCAGTCTCGGGTACAACAGATTCCACTTAAATATTTGGTAAGTACTGATTACACAAAGCTAAATTGACATATTCATGTTCTATATTTAAAAGCAGGAAAGGCGGCAGAGAAACCACAGAGAGTGTAATCAGGGCCCCAGGTTCACAGAGCCTGGTCAGCCCTGAGGTCAGCACTGTTGGTTCTAACGGAGGAAACCGACAACCAGGCATGTCTGAAGAACCTTTCTCCAGAGGCTTCGGACTCATCGCTCCAGGTGCGCGTGACAGAACACACACACACACACAGCTAGATTACGCACGTCTGCTGTTCTGCGGCTCCACGGAGCAGTTTAACATACCCTTCTTCATTCATCAAATTGTTTTGCCATAATTAAAAAAGGAAATGACAACTTTGTGGACGTTTTCTCGTAATGGAGCTTCTGAATTACAGCCTCGCAGACTGCACGGAAAGAAACCTCAAACATCTGTTGACCCTTCAGCTACCGTTTAAGAAGGCTGTTCCTCCAGCACATAATGCCTTGTTTATTCATATAAATAATAAAAAAAAAAACATTAATATTGGTTATGAAACAAACCCAGCAGGTATCTAGGAGCTCTATATGTGGAAATATCCCCTGAGAGATGATCCTTTGATATCACAGCTTACAGTGCCTTGAATAAGTATTCACCCCCCTTGGACGTTTCCACATTTTGTAGTGTCACAACTTGGAATTAACTTGGTTTTAAACAACAAACCTAACACTTTGAAGGTACAAAATAGATTTTATTGTGACATAGAGACTTTTGTTGGTTACATAAGTATTCACCCCCGTTGCTACGAACCCCCTAAATAAGCTCTGGTGCAACCAATTGCCTTCAGAAGTCGCATCGTGACTCCACCTACGAGAAATTAAAGTGTCACATGACCTCAAAATAGGTTGTTAGAGAGCATAGCTAAACGCACAGCATCACGAGGACCGAGAAGCTACCAAAAGAGGTCCGGAATTAAGTTCAGGAGAAGCACCAATCAGGGTTACGTTATTTAAAAATACCCCATGGAGCACCATGGTTAAATCCATTATTAAAACGTGGAAATGATAAGGCATAACTGCCAACTCTGCCTAGAGAAGGCCGTCCACCAAACCTCAGCGACCGGATACGGAGGGCATTAGTCAGAGAAACAACCAGGAGGCCATGGTAACTCTGAAGGAGCTGGAGAGATCCGCAGCTGAGACGGGAGAAAACCTCCATGGGACAGCTATAACCCGGGCGCTCAACAAAGCTGGGCTTCATGGACACGTGGCGAGCTGAGCCCTACGAGCTGGAGGTTGTTGGTCTGAATCCTACTCATGTCATTGGCTGATTATGACCAGGACACTTGGCAGAATGCTAACCGGGCTGGGTTGGGTGAAATCGGCTTTCTGAACGCCGAGTTGAAAAAGTGCTGGTGTTACAGGGAGATCTTTCACGCCTGGGCAAGGTTGTGTTCCCAAACGTTGCTGGTGTTACTGAGAGATCTTTCACGCTTGGTAAGGTTGTGTTCCCGAACATTGCCGATGTTACTGAGAGATCATTCCCACTCGGTAAGGTTTTGTATACCAACATTGTCCTGGTATTTCTGGGCTGCTTACAGTGAGTTTAACATTGCGGAGATGAGGGAGAACGGAGTTTCAAATCACGTCAGCTTTCCTTACCAAACGCAGAGCGTAACGACTGCCTAATGATGAGCGGCTCATGTTAGGGAAGACAGCATGTTTGGCTCATTGTCACACTACTTTTGGGTACCTGGTGGCGCCCCAAACTGAAATGCACGTTTTGGGTAAATACAGGCACTTGCATGAAGGGTACAAGAACAACAGCAAGGTTGGGGTCCATACAACGTTGTTTTTTTTAGATACAGAGAGAGAGATACAGAGAGAGAGAGAGCGAGAGAGAGCGAGAGAGCGAGAGAGAGAGATACAGAGATACAGAGAGAGACAGACAGAGAGAGAGAAGGCATGCATAGCATCAGAAGTTCAGTGCGTCTCTCTGGCGCTCTCCAAACAGCCGACCCTCTGTGCCCTCCCACTGAACTCCCAAGGTTTCAGCAGACAGCCGTCAACCCAGTTCTCACCATTAAACCGCGCTGAAGCCGCTACCGCGCCATGCCATGCCATAACACGGAGAACACAGACCAGGGAAACGACCACCGACTTCACATTTAACCGACACACACGCCCACAGAGCTCCTCCCCTTTTCTGATCACACGTCTGAAAACTGGTCAAACTGGGGGCTAAGGGGGAATCTAATGGGAACATTTTCCCCGCCTTGCTTCAGTTATTGTTTTCTGTACTCTGACTTTTCCTTGCTGAAGCTCGGTTGAGCAGCTTCCTTTCATGCCTTTGTTTCATCAGGGGATTGAGTGGAAGCAGAGAGCAACAATGAGGCAAGACTAGCAAACAGGACGTCCTGTCTGCAAAGCTAGGGTAAACACAGAGAGGAGAGTATCCAGGGTGGAACAATGCACCAGAAAAGACAAAAAAGATGAAAATGAAGAACATTTGTTTTGATTTTTTTCACTGCCCGCCTTTGGAAAAATAACAATTGAAAAGAATTCCATTCGGCAAGACTGAGGGTCCTGGAACCCCGCCTCCAGATGAAAGACGATGGTACGAGGTATGGCAGCAGCAGCCATGAAAAGGTACCCAACATGTAAGTCACAGCCTGCCCTTCTGACAAGCAGCAGGTCCTCGGAGAAATGCCACGGACAGCCTCTCTGTCTCCCCCCAAAGCCACACTGGACCAGGTGATGTTCCTCTGATGCTTTGAGGGTCTTCCAATGGAAGGCGCCACAAGAGAACAACAGAAGAAATTTCTTCTAACCAGAACTGCCTACACAAACTCTGTTTTTAGTCAAAGCTGGTGTGTGGTTGAAACTGTCTTCAACTATTGGACAGGATCCCTTAAAAAACAGCCAGATCAGAAGTCTTTATGTGACAGGGCTTCACGTTCCATCAAAAACCATCGCTCTCCTTTCTCTCTGTGAAGGTGTTAGACGATAACAGCCCCTGCCATCCTTCACTGTCAGGGGGAAATTGCAGACTGAAAACACTCCGGCTCTAGGGTTGTACATTTGGGATGCAGTGAAATGATTACAGTCCACACGAGCTACTCCAAACTATGGTGTGGACAAGTGGTCAGATGCACCAGAAAAAAAAAAAAAAAAAAAACTTGGTACAAGTCGCAAATGTATTTCTAGTCCACACATGCAGTGTCAGTTCAAAGACATTTTTAAACCCTTCACCACACGTTTTTCCTGTTAATAAGTTTCAGAATAAATGGCCCGGTGTGGAGTGTAGCCTTTACGTGAATGTACAGTTTATCATTTTGCAGTCTAGATAACAGCTGGGTAAACGTGAATGTACAGCTCACGTCTCAAGTGTTAAAACAAAATTGAATTTTTTTTAAATAGCTGCATACACCGAGTATAAAAGACATAAATCTGTTAATCAATTGTTAAAGCCTACTAGGCTACAAGAAGAATCAAGCAACACCATTCAATAGGCATGCATTTAAAATGTAAATCTGGACGACAGTAATTCATCAAACATGACTTTGTTTTAGGAAACTAGTTAGAAAATATATAAACTTCTGTCATATGCTGCTTCCTTCAGATAAAGGAAAAGGCAAAACCATTTATATATCTATATACACACACTTTCTTAAATAAATATAACATTAAAATAGACTTAAAATAAATATAAACAAATATTTTAGAGGGAATATGTAAAAATCCATCATTTCTCTTCTATTTTTGCAGATAAAGAAACACTTAATCACTTAATAATGTTCTCGGAGAAGAAAATGGTGGTTGAATTATCAAGAAAATGTTAATAAAAAGTATATTGTTTTTCTTATCAGCGTCGGTTAACTTGGAAACAATTTGCTTTATAGTTTACTCAAAACGGTGTTCCCGCAATTGCGTGAAGAGCAGCCTTCAGTGAATGCATCGATTTTATTAGCGTTTTTTAGACCGTCTGAGGGCCGAATACTAAGGTCTTAGCTTCTAACACGGTGAAATATGCTACAAGCAAATATAAACTAAGATAACCCATGAAGTGATAAAGTGACATCCTAGCTACGAGATTTGCTAAATATACAATACTGATCGGTCACTTGAAAGGCGGTCATTATTTATTAATTACATTCTGCAAAAAAAAAATCACTCTGATCGTAGCGCAAGTTAAATGTCTCCATCGTAAAACACAACACAAATAAACACGAAGAACGGTTAGGCGTATATTGTCACAGAAGGCTAAAAGGCAGTGTCCACCTACCTGGCTGGAACGTACTTTGGAAATAAAAAATGACTAGGACGAAAGATCCCAAACAAGTTGCCACAACCATTCTGCAGATTCTGCTCATCCTTAACAACTCCAGGAGAGTCTGTTTCATGGCCGGAGGTACGCTAGTGTTAAAGGCAAAGTATATGTCTGTAGCGGTTGTACTGCTTACAGCAACGAGGACTTGGGTATGTGTGGTACTGATGAAGGTACTAGCGGCTTCCGAGACTCAATCAGCTGAAAGCCACCACCGGACCGTACTATTCCTGTCCATCCGCTCAGCTGTAGGGGAAGGAAAACTATACCGTCCCCCTTTAGCATAAAAAATGAGCCCGCCCAGACTTTCATATAGAACGCCACATTAAGCTTCTTCTTATTTTATTTTTTTAAATGAATGCCTATACTTAAGAAACGCAAATGGTTTCATTCAGTTATATTTCAGTTTTTTTGTGCCATACTCCCGTATCTAAAATACACTATTTGATGTAAAAAATAAATAATAATAATAATAATAATAATAACTTGAATGAAGGTAGGATAAACGCTCATGCACACCGACGATGCCTATCGAAAAATTCAAATATTCTTCAGGAAATTTAAACGAGGATAGAGTGACTTTTCTCAATCAGTGCTGGTTTCGAGGACTCTTAAATTTAGGTTAAGATTAATAATACTGCCGAGGATAACTGTTGGAAGTTATTGGACCTGTGTTAAACATATTTGCGTTTGTTGTTGGTAAAAAGCATAAAGGTATTTCTGCTAATTATTTTGCCTATCGCTATAAAATCATAATAAACTATTTCTTATATATATCCGTTTTTTCATTTTAATACTTCCTAAAATAATTTCAGTTAAGTCAATAAATTGGCAATTAAAAATATATATTTCAATACTTAATTATTGTAGTTTCCATGGTTCTTTTTGTTCCATGGTTTTTTTTATCTTTAATGTGGGTTACTTTGACCTGTATATAGTATACAGTACACACCTCACGTAAATTTTAAAATAGCTCAGAAACATTTAATAGCATTTTGTGTAATACAAAAATTTGCTGTTAAAATAATACTATGGAACCTCTTGTATGACATCACTGTAAAAACACAAGAATAACAACAAATTTCAACGGGCATCCATCATTAACACATTTAATTTTAGGGCCACCGACAGAACAAATGTTTTGATAATCCAATTAACAGAACAATGAATGGCATGTCGCAGGGATATCTGTGCCACAGCGGTCAGTGACCTCCTATAAGCGGTCAGCGGTCTCCTAACAGCGGTCAAGTCAGAGCTTTCGGGCCGAGTTCCTCTCAGACACATCAGGATTGGCCCGCGCACTGCGTGGCTTCCGCTGGCATCTTCAACAGCGAATACCCCCTCGACCCACTTTGTGCAGACAACTTTCCCCCACAAGGCTTTACCGGGGAGGTTTTGTACAATGGCAAGCATTATTTATTTAGCTAGTTATTTGGCTGACACACTTAACCATGGTAACAAGGGCATTACACGGAGGTATAAAAGATCAGAGACATCCAGTTAAAACAATAACAGCGGTTAAATCTAAACAAAGCAGGACATTATTTTGACCTGGTCTCGGTTAAAATCTTAACACTACAATCTAAACCTAACAATCGAGCCATAAAAATACCAAAAGTGTGTTGTTTTTGGGCTCGGTACTGAGTCTAGGGAGAATTATCCCCACAACCAACCATTTCAACAGTTTAAAACGGGGACGTTACTTACACCGCACACCTATATTTTAATAAAGCTAAAGATCGTTTGTCTAAATGATTAAGTCTTCTGATCTAGTTCCCACGCCTTTGCTTCTGGTAAAGACAGACACACACACACAGAGGACAGAAGCTCACACATTCAGAATCAACCATCATCCACAAATGCAGGGCTGGAGGTTATACTGACTTGATGTGCCAGGCAGAGACAAGAACAACCCCTTTCTAAACAATGCGTAAAGGTATGAAAAGCTATCTCAGCATTGGGCTTTCTCCCAATGAATGTGGATGGAATTGTTAAGGTTCTGCTACAACAGTATATAAAACTGCACATCCATCTCTCTGTCGGCCTCAGACTGCTATCGTGCCAGCTATTGGCAAAAGGTACACTTTGTTGATGGTGACTGACACAGTCAATACAGGATTCAGACTAACAAAAAAACCACAAAAGAAACACATTGGTAATGGGGTTTTACTATTGGTCTCCTCTTATCCAATTACCTTCAAGTGTTATTTTGTCCAAGAGGTTCAGCACCAACTGGGGGACAGACTCGTCTCTCCTGATGGCACAGCTGTTGCAGGCCGGTTTAACATTCAATCGTGGACATTTAATGTCCAGAATTTTGACGTGTAATAATACTTACATTGCTTGGACAGTACTTTTACTGAGCCACCATGTGGCTGTGGGTGCTTCAGTGATACCAACAACATATCCTGTCTTAAAAGTTAAAGGGCAGTGTATTCATGGCCCAAGGTACGAAACGCTTGCAAAAGGATTGATCATCAACATTATATGAAGGACTTCTGATGCTCCTGTGCTTTTGTAATGGAAGTGGATTGTTTGAGCATATTGCTTCACAGGCCGTACTTTGAAGATATCTTTACCCAACAGCTATACTTTTAAGGACTTGAATGAATTCCTTTTTGATGGCCAGCTGTTGACAGGAGTGACATTAGGGAACATAAGGAATGAACCGTGGAAAACTCCTGGTTCTTCTGGTGAAGAAAAAGGCTCTGCCGGCAAGGCGTCCGGAATTCACTAGGAGCGGAACGGTGGCGGTATTAAGGCTGTGCAAAACATCATTGTAACGGAAAGTAGACTGACATATTTTTCCATGCCCCGCCACTATCTGCTTCATAGTGCTTTTTAATTATAACTCTTATAAAATTAAACGACGGCAGTTTTGTCCAACACTGCTTTGCCAGTGCGGCTCAGATGTAACCGATGAAGGGAGACGCCCCCTAGGTGCTGTTACAGAGCAATGAAGGTCCCCACTCCCAGCCATTAACATTCAAAACAATGAATGCTACCTGCCTGGTCCGATTTACAAATCATTTCAATTTGACATGGAGCCTTCGATAACGTCACCAGGACTGCGTAATATACAAACAAATCTGAACAGACAGAAATCTTAGCAGTATGCACGGCACGTCTTCACTGTGATCCAGAGGTTCAAAAGACAACGCTATGTTCCCAAAACTGGATGGACTGTTTGTTCTGCCGATAGCTTTGTTTCCCGTTTCGCCTTCTTAGTGCAAAAAAGCCAGTAAACAGACAACCACCCTAATCCCATTGAACATGATTAACAATCCAAAACGACTACTGGTACCACTTTAACAATAACATCTTGTGTTCTTTCTGCTCGTCCAATGTAGAGAGATAAACATGAAAAGCAACGAGGACTCGCATTATCCGCACAAACTAACCGCCCGTTATTAGCTAAGTTCCGCCGCGGTTTATGGACCCGGGAGAAGAACAAAGAAGCGAGTGGAGACTGCGAGAGACGGGCGCAATGACGGCCATGTTTCCCGAGCAAGAAACGCTAGCCTTCGTTAATCTACTAGGGCCTCTACTCCGCTAAGAGTAATGTTAACGAGGACCAGTCAACAGGGCGGAGGCTGGTGTGCGCTTTCTGGGGAGATGCCGGAGTAGAATTTGACAATAAAATAACAATAATCTTTACATTTCTTATTGATTAAATAAAATATTACCTTGATTTCCTGATGTGTAAACCAACACATTTTTAACACACTGCCAGAAATCATTGGTAAGAGACAAGTAAGTACTTCAAAGTACAGGACTACCTGCTCATTAAACCGACTCAGTTTCTCTAATGTTCATCCAAAAACAATCTAATCACTTAGGTAGACTAACAGTAGGTTTATATCCCCCAAACTTCACGCTCAAATAATCATTGGGGGTGTCCCTTTGAGCCCCTTGAGGCATTCTCTGAAAATGGAAGACGGCTTTTTATCCGATAGCATATGTGAAGGACAAACAACAGCATAATTAATCCGGTATATTGTATATTCAGTTTCTTCACATAGCTACCACTATAATAAAGCGTGGGGACATCTAGCGACCAATCTAGAATTGCATCTAACCTCATGTCGAGCGATTACTATGTTGGTGATTTTCACTTGCAAATGAAACGCAAATATATTAATCATAATTATATGAATTTACATACATGCATGCAAAAATACGTACATACAAAAACGCCTACATACCAAACAGAACATCCTAAATGCGGTGATTTATAAATACTTGGCCAATAAAGAATATAATTAAGTAACATGTTCACATTTTGATTAAAACCAGAAGTAAGACTGATCAAACACGTGAGACAGCCTATTCGTACAAACTAACGAGTAACAGTGAACGCAGACAAGACGGCAAGAGAACACACTGCGCATGACCCGATGATGACCCAGGAAACAGTATTGTAAATAAATGACGAAACGTACGCAATGTTGCATGTTATGGATAAAATACTTTTTGTATCCTTATCTTACTGCATTCAGTAACTGATTAGATCTCCACCCCGGGGAGCCTTTGTGGACACTGGTTACGAAAAAATCAAATTACTAGGCAGCCGTTTTATTGTGTTTCCACATTAATATTTATGTAGCATAAAGTGCAAATTGCTCGGAATGGAGATTAAAACAGCGACCGAAAGTCAAACACTGCTAAGCAGAAACACAAAATAAAGCTTATAAGAAAATTAAGACCCGCAGGGTGAGGATCGGCTGTATTGCTGGTGAAGTGGGAGGCCGAAACAAAGGAAAAGTGGGACTATTGAGGGAACTGTCCCCCTGGTGGGTGGAGGTAGTACTGCTGTTAGTACGCGGAGCTCCGCGCCGGGACTGGTTCTTTCGCAGCCATTTTCTGTCCAACCAAACGGCCGTCTGGAGAAGGTAACCAACCAGGGCTGCATTGCAGGTTTGTGTCTGGCTCCGGCCAATGATTGCTAACCGATATGTCGTTAGCTCGAATGGAAATGTCCGTCTCTGACTGTTTTTTTATTTGTTGTCTGTGTGAATGAAAGATTGGGAGCAGGAAGTAACAAGAACAGATAATAATTAAGTTAATGTTAAAATCATGGTCGCCGCCCGGGTTATCGTGACAAACAACAGGCCCCTTGTAGAAGGTCCAGCTAGGATATTTCTTTGTGAAACCCATCACAACCGAGAAGATATTTCTCGTAGGTCAAAGGAATTATGCTGAATACTATGTTAAAATGAAGCGTTCAAGGAGTAGTTGGCGGAAATGTAAGTCTGTTTTGCAGTTAATTGTATTTGATCAATAGTGTTGCGTTTATAGTCCTCTGCTTTCTCGCAAAACCCTGTGTCTTGTCGTCGTTCCAGCTTCCTTGTCACTTAGCTCAAATGGACAAAAAATAACAATCGGTGTTATCAAGCTGCTTCTTGTCCGTACAAATTGCACAGTTTATAAAATAAGACCATTCTGAACGGTGGGAATGCTGTGTACTGGACACTATATAGTATTTTATTCTAATCGCTATTAGACAATTGACATTTACTATCAAACGAGATTCCGAATACCTCGCATACCAAAAGTTAAAATGCTAAGTATGTTCAGATTCGACGTTTAATTGGGTCGTTTAATTTCTGTTGTCTGGTTTACGTCGAATAAAATCTACGCGGGAACAAAGGAACGGTTGCTATATCTCGGGGGCGGGGGGTGGTACTGTCATTCTATCGAAGAACTAGCAAGATACTGCAATCCTGCTGAGAAATTTCCCGTTAGGTTAAATTTCGTATCGCGTGTTGTTCTGTCACATTTCGCATTGTATTGGTATGCCAGATTAAGTACCACAGTCGAAAAATGGTCATTTCCGGGAAGCCGATTCCGATTTTGAACGGGAAAATAAAAGCGCGCTAAATGGGAGACACGTGGAGTAGATGGGTTCATTCATAGCCAATTTGTCCAATTGACTGTTTGTTTTCATAACACAAATTGAATCCCCCCCCCCTTGTGTTTGCAATTGCGCATAGCAGGGTTTGTTCAAGCATTGTCCCAGTGTTAAAGTACCTTTTATCTGCTGTAACCGATGACAACCACCTTCAGTTTCAGATGGATGGGGATAGTTCAACCACCGATGCCTCTCAGTTGGACATCACTGGGGAGTATATGTCGGGAAGCCATTACGTGCTGCAGTCTCAAGATGGTAACTGTCTCTTATTCAGTGGGTTGTCCTGTAAAACCAAAAAGCTCAGTCAGTCATTTAACAGATGCCGTTAACCAACGCCAGTGCACACACTCGGGTAACATTTAGCAGATGCCGTTAACCAACGCCAGTGCACACACTCGGGTAACATTTAGCAGATCCCGTGAACCAACGCCAGTGCACACACTCGGGTAACATTTAGCAGATGCCGTTAACCAACGCCAGTGCACACACTCGGGTAACA
>JAOYSI010001915.1:0-16602 GCA_025775065.1 Hiodon alosoides | reverse complement strand
TTTTAGCTGTGCTTTTGGGGGTGGTGGGGGGGGGGGGGGGGGTGTTTGGTCTGTTTGGGAGGTCCACTTAAAACATGTTATGTCTTAATTATATGTCTTAAGTAATTGTGTGTGTAAAGGTCTTGTTCAGCATGTAATGTTGGCCCTTCCGTTTCCTGTTCTTCACACTGCCTGTCTGTATTGTCAGGATAAGCTGACTGAGGAGCAGGCCTGGCTCTACAAGGAGAGTGACAGCAACCAGGCGGTTCTGACCGACCTGCGTAGAGCCACACAATACGAGGTGCAGGTCCGAGCCCGCACCATGGCGGGCTACGGGAACTTCAGCCCGGCGACCTCCTTCCGCACCCTTCCCGACGGTAAGGCCTGGCTCAGGCTTCGCCGATGCCTTCTGTTCTCTAAGGTGCTTTAACTTGATTTGCTATGCGCCTGTGGCGTTCTGTGTTGGCTTTGTCATTGTCAGCTGCTGATTATCCTTGTTATTCCAGCCTCTCGTGGTTTCCCTGTGCCTGGTTTTGGCCTGTGTTGCGGTCGAGTACTGAACAGCTGTTTATCTGTGGGATGAAGCCTTTATATTGCGCCTGATTTTCCCATCGTCTCTCTCTCTCTCTCTCTCTCAGAAGATGGACCTGACTCCCAGCTGCTGGTCACTGGTGTGCTGGTTGCCATGGGACTGTTTCTCCTCATCACCATTGCCGTCATCGCCGTCTTCTGTATTCGGTGAGTATAAATGGGGTCAGCTTTGGGAAGGAGGATTATGGGAGGGTTTGTGGAGAGAGGGTCAGCTGGAGAGAGAGCGGCTCTTGACTCGAGCAAGCTTTTGTGGAAGTTTTGTCGCCGAGACAGTTTTTCGATGGGAGCCGGGGGGTTGTTTTCAAATGGGTCCCCAGGATTACGGACGCCTTGTAATATCAAGGCTAAATTTAAGCTAGGATGAGGTTTTTTTCACTAAAGTCGGTTAAATGAAACCGAGGGAAAGCAGTGACCTGTTTTTGTCCCCTGTTCTATACACACCCCTACCCGCGGCTCGGCTTGGAAAACGATATGGGTGTGTGTGTGTGCGCGTCCGTGTCTGTATCATCGAGACGTGCATTCACGTGCCTGTGTGTGTGTTTACTTGTAAGGGTGGTTTTCCCAGGCCTATCTCCACAGCCTGCTCCAGAGAACAATAGCCGTGACCCTGTGAGCACACAGGAGCCTTGGGCCAAGCCAGCCAGCGTTATAAGGCGGACATCAGGGCTATTTTAGTCCAGCTACAGAACGATCTGCCAAAATCTCTTCCACCACCGCTGCCCTCTGCCGCCTGAATCATGAGTGTGTGCGAGTGTGTGTGTGCGAGTGTGTGTGTGCGAGTGTGTGTGTGCGAGTGTGTGTGTGCGAGTGTGTGTGTGCGAGTGTGTGTGTGCGAGTGCGAGTGTGTGTGTGCGTGTGTGTGTGCGCGCGCGCGCTGTATTTAATTTGTAATTACACCAAGCTTTGGCTACTTGATTTACCGGTTTCGCAGTGAAAACCTTGAAACCAGAGTCAAAACCTGTGGTTGCAGAGAGAGGGTAACCAGCAGTGGTTAACGAGTGGCTCTCAGGTCTCAGTATTGTCCTAAGGCGAGCTTGAGGGGACGGCTTTAGTTTTGGGCTCTTCAGCCAGGTCTGTCTGTATTTCTTTTTTTCTTGTCAGAACTCACAGAAGTTTTCACAGAAGTTATGTGAACGTTTGAAGCGGCGCCTTCGGGCTGTTAAGTGCAAGTGACGGCAGCGCGCCCCTTTAAAAAGCGTGCGATGATGAGAACAGTATGGAAATGGAAAGGCTGGCAGATTAAATAGTGCAGGAGGAATGCACAAGCTGGGAGATAAGGAGAGCCTTAAGACTCTGCTGCGATCGTCTGCTCTGTGCTTTACTTTCTTTTTAACCGCGCTCTATTGCCATGATATGCATGGGTACGTAAGGCCAAAGCAGTCTTTTAGTATGAAGTTTTACAATGTGGTGAAACTGTCGTCACTATAATAAATAAGTGAATTAATACAAATTGACGTTATGCAGTAATGTGTGCCTGCATCTTGCTCTTATCCACTCACTGTCCCATTCTCTACCCCCATTTTTCTCGCCCCCCACGGCCTCCCCAGCAGACACAACAGAAAGAAGGGCTCAGAGATAGACAAGAACGGACAATACCTTATGGGCCAGGGTAAGCATTCCCACACCGTGGATCTGGTAATGGGGACTGTAAAGGATGTGGAGTGCTGCATCTTGGTAATGACGCAGAACGCGTCACTCCTCACCCGCCTTCTGTGTCGTTACCATGACGCGCGTGGTGTGATTTACGGAAATGGGGCTTGTAATCGTAAAGCTGCTGGTTTTAAACGCAGTGCTGTGGTTGTTCTCCAGAGTAGAAGTCTGGAGAACGACCACAGTCCATTCCAGCTGGTTTCATGAGCTGCTCTAATGTCTGTAATCCTCCACACAGAGGTGATTTAGTGTAGCCATTGGGATGGGGATCTCTAGGACTGGAGTTTAGGATCGCTCGTGTCCAGCTCTTCAACTTGCTAATCAACTCTGTTGCTTAAGTATGCAGCTGTTTAGATGGTTGCAATATAAAGTTATTAATGTTGTTAATGTAATTCTTATTAACCTTGGTGGCCTGAGTTAAGTGTATGGTTCTCAAATCCCTCCCGCAGGTATTAAGGTGTACATTGACCCCTTCACGTATGAGGACCCCAACGAAGCGGTGCGGGAGTTTGCCAAGGAGATCGATGTGTCCTGTGTGAAAATCGAAGAGGTCATAGGCGCTGGTGAGTGTCCCTTCTCTTGTCTCTCCTGTCAGAACAGGATCTGGTGGTGCATCCTGAAGCCGCAGACAGGACAGACTTTTAAAATGTTTTTATTATCAGCGTTTTCTTTCTGCTTATTTTTAGTCACCTTACTAATAGTGCTAATGCGTCTCGGCTCCTCTGCGCACACCCTGCCAACACACCCGGGGGTGGGTGGGAAGCGAAGCCGTTCTCCTCTGAGCCGCCAGTCGTTTGATATTCTCAGAGGCACACAGCGCTGATTGGAGGAGAACCGCGCTCCTCTCATTGGCACTGCTTACATTGCATTCCATTTAGCAAGGAGTCAAGAGAAAAAGCACTGGTCGGTCGGTCGGACCTGGTCGAACCTGAGCATTTGAATCGCAGAATTCAGCTGACACTAGAGGACAAATTCCTAAACTGACCACTTAGGAAGCCCTTACATACATATTTATTATGCCTAATTAATAATTTTGTTTAATGATCACTGTTTATTAATTTGGCTCCATCCTTCATCAGTCTCAACATTTAAGTGTTTCGATGACTCTAACCCATCACCCCGCCTCTCAGGCGAGTTTGGGGAGGTGTGTCGGGGGCGGCTGAAGATCCCGGGAAAGAAGGAGAACTATGTGGCTATCAAGACTCTGAAGGGCGGCTACACGGACAAGCAGCGGCGGGACTTTCTGAGCGAGGCCAGCATCATGGGGCAGTTCCAACACCCCAACATCATCCACCTGGAGGGCATCATCACCGCCAGCTGTCCCGTCATGATCCTCACCGAGTTCATGGAGAACGGCGCCCTGGACTCCTTCCTCCGGGTTCGTCTGCCTGTCGCTCCTCCTTGCCCAGGGCCGTGTCTCCGTCTCTTCATCCACCATTGCCCGCCCGCCACTTTGCTCTCTCTCTCTGGTGTTTATCTTTTATTTGTCCTCTCTCTCTCTCTCTCTCTCTCTCTCCTCGCAGTTGAACGACGGGCAGTTCACACCCATTCAGCTGGTGGGGATGCTGCGCGGCATAGCGTCTGGGATGAAGTACCTGTCGGAGATGAGCTACGTGCACCGGGACCTGGCCGCACGCAACATCCTGGTCAACAGCAACCTGGTGTGCAAGGTGTCGGACTTCGGCCTGTCCCGTTTCCTGCAGGAGAACTCCTCGGACCCCACCTACACCAGCTCCCTGGTGAGCCCCTTACTAATTATCGCGGAAAAAGTCATTTTCCCTAGAATTAACCCTGGACTAGAAGGTTAGTTTAAAATCAAATAAAACTGCCAGCTTTTACCGTAATATAATTTCTTTTAAAAAGAATTACTATCTAGTTTGAGAATAAATCTAGTAATAAATGGCTAATATTAGCAGAACTACAGTAAACAAACCTACCTGGTTGGTGAGATTAAATTCCACTCGCGTTTGGCTCAACTTCCGGAAACTCAAGCGCGTTGTGTCCGGTACTTTAGGATACTACGGATTTAAGGGAGTTTCGTAAAAAGGATTCCTACAGTTGGTATTTTCCGAAATAAATTTTTACAATGAGACTTTCTTCTGACCTCTGTTAATAACTGACATGAATAATGATTAAAACTGTGCTGGAAATGCAACTCCAGCTCCAAGCACATAAACAGCCGGATCTTGAGCAGTATCTCTTTACAGTGAAGTAGATAAAGGAGTGGCATGGCGTCATAAAAAACCTTGAATGGCTTCTGAATGTGCAACGTTCGCGGCTGCGCTGGCCGACTGAGTCGTGGACTTCGTAGTCCCGTCAGGAGTCTTCTCTTGAGTCACGAACGTAGACCCTGACCCGGTGGTTGTTCGTGAAGGTCCTCATCATCCAGCCCAGGGGAGGTGTCCCGTCTCCGAAAATAACTTAGCTTGCTTTTTACTGAAAAAGCAGCTTGCTAGATGAATGCTAATTATGTGGTAGCTAGCTATCTCCTCCATGGAACCAACATAGCTGGGGTTATTGGTTTTTTGCGGCAATTAAAGCACGGTATTATGATTTTGAGAGATTTTTTTTTATTACGTTTTAACGCTGTTAATAAGGTCAAACCCATAAATCAACTGCAGGTCCAAAATTGGATATGGCCATATGTCATATTAGCGCTGTCTATGCGGACGTCTCAGTAATGCCAGGACCGTATATTTTTACATTCCTGCTGCACAAAACTGCCACTTCGCCTAAGGTCTTGAATACACGTTTGCACAGGGGAATCTTCACTCAGAATAAAGGTAGAGCCCTGGCCAGGTTCGTGACGGGCATGCCCGAAGCCTGTGTTGTCATTGCTGTAGAACGGAGACGCCACAGGGGAGGCTGTGTATTTACTCCACTCTCTTCCTGTCTCAGGGCGGTAAAATTCCCATTCGCTGGACTGCTCCTGAGGCCATCGCTTTCCGCAAGTTCACCTCGGCGTCCGACGTCTGGGGCTACGGCATCGTCATGTGGGAGGTCATGTCCTTTGGGGAGAGACCGTACTGGGACATGAGCAACCAGGATGTGAGTGTGTGTCTGGGTGTGTGTGTGTGCAGACGCGCACGCTGTCTAAGTGTTATCAATCCCGTACATGAGTGCACCTCAGTTTCTGCATGCCTGCTTCTGTTTCCTGGCCTGATTGGATTTCTGTTTTCTATTTGAACTGGCTTGGCTTAGAAACCTTTTAGGCTGATCTAGGTTGCTTTCTCTCTCTATACTTTGGTTTCTTCTCCGTCGGACAACATGGAGGGGAGTAGTCCCTAATGGCTCTGTTCCCACTCCGCAGGTGATCAACGCCATCGAGCAGGACTACCGCCTGCCCCCGCCCCCCGACTGCCCTGCCTCGTTGCACCAGCTCATGCTGGACTGCTGGCAGAAGGAGCGCGCAGCCCGACCCCGATTCGACGCCATCGTCAGCGCCCTGGACAAGCTGATCCGTAATCCAGCCTCTCTCAAGATAGTGACCCGGGACGGCGCTGGGTGAGTGCACGGTGAAAAGTCCACATGATTTCCTACTGCAGTTATTCAGCTGCTGTGCAAGACGGCCTTATCCAGAGCAAATGCATAGAATGAATCCACAAGAACAGGGCTTCTCCCTTTGACTTTAACTGGCAATCGCCTGGTCCGTGTCTAATTCCCTAACCACTATGCCTCGCTGCTACCATTTGTTATTTGTATCCTAAAAATAAGGTCCTAAAAATGACCAATTTAAGTTGCTACAGTGACATTGCAATGGATCACATCGTGTTTATGGCTCAAAATAGCTGCGTGCAGTCACCTGGCCTGGATAAGCATAGCAAATGAGTAAACTCATGAAGGCCAGCCGTGGAACGTATGCGCTGTAAAGACTACCTGTAGCTCGCCCACACTGGGAAGGCTACCTGTAGCTCGTTTCCACTGTGAAGGCCGGCCGTGGCCCGTATCCACTGTGAAGGCCGGCTGTTGCTTGTACGAGCTGTGCATTGTCAAAGCCAGTCCAGTAGCCTCATTTTGACAGCTATTGAAGGCCAGATGCTGATCAGAGGTTGTAGACTGACTTTCTGATAATCATGAAAACCTACCAAACTCTTGCCTCTCTCTCTTTATCTCTTGAGAGTCCAAGAGTAGGTTCTCCACCCCCTGTCCTGTGGTGGGATATAAATGTGCTGTGGTTCAGGGCTATCGATCACTGAATCTTTACCCTCTCCCCGTAGTAGTGAGTCCAGATAAGTGTAGCTCATGCTTCTCTCTCGGGTTTGCCGTTCTTGCCCCTCCAGGCCCTCTCATCCTCTTCTGGACCAGCGATGTCCCCCGCCCATCTCTGCATGCGGTTCCATTCAGGAGTGGCTTAGGGCCATCAAGATGGAGCGGTACGAGGAGGACTTCGCCCAGGCTGGGTTCACCTCCTTGGAGTTGGTTTCCCAGATCTCCACAGAGTGAGTGTCTCACCCTCCCCCTCCACCCAAGCACTCCAGGGTTTCCGGACACCTGGTTGGGCCCAGCAAAGGGTGCGGCACTAGCTGCTCAGGCCCTTACCATTGGCTGTCTCCCGCAACCTTGCCTTGCTATTTATAAACGTATTCCCTAGTTGGGCTACCCCTGGAAGTAGCAGCTCCCTTTGTTTCTCCACAGGAATTTGAAATTAGATTTGTTTGTTAGAAATATACATAATTTTAACATGAGCTTCATTAGATACTTTAGAATCATAATGCGTAATACACCGGCTCTTCAGTAATGTTATACTGGGTCTCTCACACTTTACTGACATACATCTGGGTCACTCTTGTTTCTATTGGCGTGGTCCCTCTGGATTTACTAACTGGACTTGACTCAGTTGCTGAAGGCAGACAAACCAGGCCAGGAGAGATTCTCTCCCGAGTTGGCTTTTGAACGGCTGTCTGGTCCATTCCAGTCTGAATGTAAAATGGCGTGAGCCGAGATTGGCCGCTGCGTTGCCGCGTCTGTCTGTTTTGGCCCCGGCTCCGGCTTTGGCAGATGACTGCTAGCGAAGTGCGGAGGTAGTAACGCGGCTCTCTCCCATGCTGCAGGGACCTGCTGCGCATTGGCGTGACTCTGGCTGGACACCAGAAGAAGATCCTCTCCAGCCTCCAGATCTTCAGAGGCAACAACCAAAGCCCGAGCTCCATGCGCTTTTAACACCTGCGCCCAGCCCCGCACCCTTCGCAGACCGCCCCACGCAGTTCTTCACCGGGTGCTGGTGCTTGGCTACTGCTGTTCCCTTCATTCTACCGTTGGACCCCCCCCCCCCCCCCCCCATTGCTCAGTTTGGTTTCTTAATTTTTTGGGGGGGGATTTCAGAACACGAACTCCATTGTGTGCCAGAGCCGCTCTGATTGGTCAAAGGTCAGAGCCGTAGGGGACGTAACTCTTGTTTCTAATCCACATGACGTGGCTGGTGCTGCGTTCGCCACGGGTTAGGGAAGTGGACCTGAAAATGCAGGTGTGGACTTTGGTGGGATGAGTCGAGCATCAAGCAGCGACATCACCTCACGCTTTCTCTCTTTATACTGGTGTGGACAGGCTGTTGGACCATGCGTTTTTCTCATGACTGATTTTATTTTCGACGCGGAATGGGCCCGGAACACGTAAGCACTTGTGGAGGGACTACGGGGTATGTTAGGCGGTGATCTCCACTTTCCCCTCCTCGCGTCAGGCTCGCACCATCTGTACAGAGACCCAAGGAGAGACAAAAGAGACTGAGGGAATACTGTTCAAAACACTTCAATTCGCAAAGCCTAAAAATCAGGGTCTTGTTTTGAACCCGTTGTGAGAGGGCTTGATTTTGGTTGTTTTTTGTTTTTTTTGTCCAAAGCAGCTAGTTTGAGCTGCAGATGTTTCACCTGAAATTGCTCGATTCCAATCACCAGAGCAGACTGCCAACAGCTCCCCATGACGGGTACCTTGGGTACGACTGTCACCCCCTCCAACCCTGTGACCAGCTGTTCAGTTTCTTAGCTAACGTTCTAGTACTACAGTCCTTTTGAGAATTCTGGGAGAATAAATACGATCTTCACATTGAGGGTCTTGTATAATAAACCAAGGATTTTTTTTTTTGTAATTCTGTTGCCTTTTATTTGTACAGATATACATATGTATGGGTTTGAGGACTCACGCCGACAGTGTGTAATCTCTGTGTTTTGTCACAATAAAGATTCACAGTACTGTTCATCACACGCGTGTATCATTTGGAATGCAGTGATGACTTGTATTTGTGACACTCACAAATGTTTCATGTTTCGATTCACTCTTTAGAACCAGATATACTGTAACAGTACACACGTGCACACACACAGACTTGCAACCCTCATCCCATTTCCCAGACAGACAAACATGCCCTTTGTCTTCTGTAAGAACCCTGGTTTCGGTGCTCCTTGGTTTATTTGGGAGACATTTGCTTGAACGTTTGGACACGTTTGTGCTCTGCAGCGACTCTACCCAGATTGTTGTTTTCTGTATCTTGGCCCTAGACCCAAAAAAGCTCTCGAAGAGGCTCTTGAAAAAGGTCTATGCTAAGACAGCGTTTACTGTGGCTCCAGTTAGTCCCTTAGTTTATAAAAGTATAATAAAATCTACTGTAAAAATTGCTCATCTTTTTTGAAGAAGCCTCATTTTTCATAAATTTATTGTGGGAAAGACTCCTCTGGACCCTCTCCGTCTGCTCATCTCTCCTTTCCCCTGGGGTGGGGAGGATGTGCTTCTCCAAACCGGTTTGATCAAAGAGGCGCAGATGTGTCACCCCTCTTTTATTCCCGGACGTTGGAGAGCTGGGTGCTAGGAGTGTGTCTTTCAGCTGGGAGAAATGAGTAGACCAGCACCTCCTAATACATAAAACTGCCCGTTACCGGAAATGCACTCGTAACCTGCACATCTGGGTCACTGATGGTGTCCCCTCCTGGGACCCCCTCACAGCAGAGCTGATGTAATGGTACTTTTAAATGCAAAACTGTTGTTTTCAGAGCATGTCGGTTCATCTGTGTATATTTCTGGTACGAAAAAAACATATGGGCATTGCTAGTGTTTTGCCATTCGTACTTGATAGTATTCTTGTGCGCATTTAATTCACTTGCAGATATCAACCATTCAACAATCACATAAAATGTACGAGTGTGCTTGGGATGATGAAATTCAGAAAAGAGAGTCCAAAAGGACATTTATTTTAATATATAGTTAACTGCAGGCGATGTTCCAATTACACAATGTCTGGCCCTCTCGGCTGCTGTTAATCCTCTTGGTTGGTTGTGATGGGCAACACGTGGTTCTTGTGTAAGGATTCTGCAGTGCAGTTTCACAGCGAGGTTTCTGCAGCGTGACGTTCGCGTGCAAGACCGAGGCAGCGGTGGTAAGTTGAGACGGTCGTTTTCTGTGTTCCGGTTCATCCAGCACAGCTGAAGCTGTCGCTTAATGTTCAGCGTGCTGTGTGATTGAGGTATAACGTTTGTTTGGGCTGGACTGCCTATCGATTCAGATCTCGGGTTACTTACAGCCCAGGGTGTTTGAGTGAGGCTGTTTGTGTTGGGCCGCATACTTGGGTGTGCTGAAGGAAGTTCAGGAGAGGTTATACTGAATTGGAAAGAGCCAGCCGCTGATAAGTTGCTATATCAGACACGGCGCCTCTGCCTGTGGTTAAGAGTCGCTGGAGGGGAGAAAGGATCGGATGGATTTACACAGTCCCGCCCTCTCCTCCAGACAGGCACCCCACCTGTATTCTTGTCCCAGATCGCGAGGAGTTTGCCTCCGCAAACCCTTTTGGTAACGTTACTCCTTGTGTCGTTTCCTGTGTTCTTCCACCCATTAATCGGACTGTCCGTGTGTTTAACTTTATATGCTTCCACGTATCGGTCCAATAAAACACTGACCCTCCTTAAGTGTTCTACCTGTGCTTTGAGCAGCCGTCTGTCTTTCAGCTACTGTCTGTCCGCATCTCCACATGTCCTCCTCTAGAATGTGTCATTCCTTACCAGGGGCAGAAGGCAGTTGCCTTCTCTATGCTGCCACGCGGGAGGGTGTGTGTTCTACTGATACAGTATCCTATGTAACAACCTGTTAGTCTTCCTGTAAGTCTGAAAATACTCCTGGATGGTATTCAGCTGTGTAAATATAGAGCTACGTTGCCCTGGGAAAAGAAAACATTTTAACTGCGTATCACATCTATTGAATACTCTGGGGAGAGAAAAAAATGTTTATATGGTTTAATAATTGTTTAATTTCTAATCCCTACGTCCCCGTAAAACCTGACTCATGTCTGACCTTAAACCGGGACCAAGTTAATTCCTAATCTTTATGCAGAGATCTTTTCACTGACATTTGGCCTAAACCCCTATGAACCCCAAACAGTAAAACGTCAAAGCCCCTCAGGGCCACACCGCGATGACTCATCACAGACGGGCTTGTGCCCCACCGTTTCCACCCAACGGGCCCCAGCTAACCGAAAATTAAAATGCCGAAATCGTTTCGCTGGGGCCAGTTCACATATCAAATGATTAATGTTCGCTCTGGAAGTAATGCTTTATTGAAGTCGTGGCACAGACTTAACTGGCTTCTACTTTTGGCTCAGCATAGCTAATGGGGTTTGGGGCAATGGCCTTGTCATGTATACGATTGGTTGACCCCTATGGCCAGATCTTTTAATTACAAGAAACTGCATGGCATGTCAAGTCACTTAATTACAAGGATTAATTTCTTAACAGCTGTGAAAAATCCTGTCAGGCCATAAACATGAGCGGCAACTGCTTCCTACCCTCACCTTCTGGGAATAAATGGCATCCTACAAATTACTAGTCATTGTTACTTGATTACTTGTACACATTACATTACTTGTATTTTGATACAAACATCATTACCGAGGGGACTGGTCGTGATAACTGTATTTATTTGAATTACAGGTGCTTGACCCATCCCTCAATACCATTATACAAATGATAAAAGACGAATTAATATAATAAACGCGCGAACACTAACAGCAACCGCACATTCTACTGATAATTTTACAGGTAACATAACGTCAGCAATTTCCGCACATTTAATAATTGAGCCCGTTTAAGCGAATACAGGAAGACAGTCAAAGGCACACCAGCTACAGTATTCGCTTTCTGCCAAATGTACGATAACGCGCGTCTTTTCGAATCGCGTGCTTTTGGCTGTTATTATTAACCAGTCCAAACCAACAACGATTTAACCACATGCTAAACTCACAATGTACACCTCGTTACTTAAATACTGAGTGTGAAAATAAACCAAAATAAAAATCGTGGACATGATAATAAAAAATAATTTTAGCTTGTTGTGTTTTGTTACCTGGTGCTAAATGCTCTGATAAAATAATATTTAGCATACTTATAGTTTTTTTATGACTACATTTAAATTTTTTTTCCACATGTCTTTATATTCCGCTCTTAATCTGAAAGTAACAAACGCATATACCGATTTTTTCCTTCAGTCTTCCGTCAAAGGGAACACGCACATATACACTCCGGGGTTGTTCTGTCTCCCAGAAGTGGTGGTCAGGAGAGGAGGTTTTAACAGCCCCTTTAAAGTAGTGAGAACACAGCACACTTCCATGTGGAGGCCGCCCTGGGTTTGTAAATGGTGCTTTTCTGGCACCTAATGTTTCACTGGTTTAGTAGAAGTGCCTGTCAGACATGAGCGACATTAACGCCTTACGGAAGTGCTTTTGTCCGCTTGTCAGTTCAGTGTACTCACTGCACACATCATTACAATCAACATCTTCATTTCTTTATTATTCTAATAAATTTCTAATATTATTCTTTATTAATTATTCATATAAATGAAGTACTGCTATCTCAGTTTGAGAGTGGGGCCGCGGCGTGGTAAGGGGTATTCAACAACACCCACTGGATCTAATCCTCAAACACATGGGCCCCAACCAAGGAGTTGAGGCAGTACAAAATAAATGAAAACCACTATGACGAGATTACTCAACACAGAGTAACAAGGTAAGGGGGGGCGGTGGGGTGTCAAAGGAAAGTTCAGGCTTCTCTGGATAATTTGATTGTGATTTTGTTCACCTTTTTCAGTATTTTAGTCTAACTCAAATGTTAGTTTTTCTGGACAAATTTAATTATAGTCACCGAAACGTAAAGCCAAAAAGCCACATTATTGTGAATTCTGTTTCAGGAAATGGAACATTTCCCACTTACTGCTTGGACACAATCGCTTGGACAGATAAAGAAAAACATGTCTACTTCCAGCAATATTTGAAGGCGTTTCCTTTCAGATGCAAAATGTGTAACCATCATAAATGTTTTATTTCCCTCAAGAACCCAGAATTATCTAAGCAAACATTTTAGATCTGGTGAGAGTGCTTGGAGTCGCAGCCTGCTGGCGGCTTTGACACTGTCTGTTTTTCCTTCTGTGCCACTGTGGAACCACAGCTACTGAGAAGACTGATGGTTAATATTTCTACCACAGGGAACCACAGTCATGAAAATGAGCCCACATTCCCTTTTAAATACAAAACTGTGTTACCATCACAAACGGTTGAGTATACCATCGAGGACACTACTACACATTCTGAGCGGTATAAATCACATCAGTGATCATTGGTGATGGATAACATCTCTATTTCAGGGAACTACACTTATGATAATAGACCATCGTTTTTTGTTTGTATGTGATTTATTCCAGCAAGGTTACAGTTTGTGTTGCTATAAATGCCCATATTGGCATGTGTGAGAGTTAAAGGTGTGTGTGTGTGGGAGTGAGTATTCAAATTTGGGGGATTCAACACCAATCATGAACCCTTGTTCTCATCCCCTTTTCAGTCAGTTTCCTCTCCTCACATATTTTCAATTAAAATGCATAAGAGAAATAATAGTATTTGGAGTATTTTAAAATACTTCCTCAAATGGTAAATATCAAATACATTTTCAAATGCTTAGTAAAAATAAAAATACTCACGAAATGCTTTTCATGTAATTACCAAGTTTAATTTGAAAGATTCACAGTGTTCAGCAAACAGGAATTACAGATAATCTCAATTTAAACCTCCGTCTAAAATGAATTTTTCCAATTAAGTCAGTGTATCTGTGTTATTTATCTTTAAATGACAAAACTGTATTTGGGAAATATCTGACATTCTAAAGCTTTCTAAGACATGCAATCATTAAAATCATTTTACAATACTTTAAATATGTGTTTGATCCAGGTCTGCATGCATTCAGGCTACTTTGGATTGTGAGAAAAAAGCCATTGTCCAAATTCTGCTGCTGTCGGTCTGTTGATAAGCAATGCAGTTTGTTATTCTCTCAAATTCTTCCATGCCCCCTAACTGGAAAATATATTCCCTTACTCCATAATCAAGCAGCAGGCATTATTATCTCTCATTCAATAAGTCCTTCAATTTGCCACAATCGTAAACCTCCAATAACCCCTCCCCCTCTCTCACCATCTTGCGCATTGCCAGACATCTCCTACCCCAGTCTTTCTTCAGTCAGCATCAATCCCCCAGACCCCATCGATATAATCACTACCATAATTAACTCTAATAACTTTGTGTTCGTCTGTACCCCTTATTCTATTAAACACAGGCCCACTGGAACTTTAGGTGTGTGTGTGTGTGTGTGTGTGTGTGTGTGTGTGTGTGTGTGTGTGTGTGTGAGTGTAGGGTGACCATGACCTTGTGAGCATGAGGAATGGGGTTTGGATTGGGGGAACTGCATTACTCAGAATGATCCCAGAAAGACTAAAGACCTTACAGAGCTGTACCACCCATGTTCGTGTGTCCCCCCCAAAAAAAATAGTACTGTGAAACTGTTCATGTTGGCTGAAAGTAATGCTGTGATAACAACATTTAGTCACACTTGGGTTTGGAATTGTAATCCCTCTATATCTGACCAAACCGAATTCACCCTGCCCTGCTCACCTTTTAACCACCTTGTGCCACGGACCGTAGGAGATGTCTGGGTTCTACAGTCCGTGAACAACACGATCCAAATGCGGATATAAACACGTTCAAAGGCTTGTGTGCAAAGAGAAGGCATTCCTGATCTTGAGTGGCTTTGGAGGGAATGAAAATTCTCTCCAAAGCCACTTTGTAAGGAACTTGCACAACTGTCCTAGGTATAATGTCTGGATCAGCTGATCGCGTGTAGCTCTTGTCTCAGCGAAGACAGCTTAATGGTTTCAATGCTTTAGAGGTAGAAAGAATCCAAGGATGAAGGGAAAATGTAGTCAATGAGAAATGCAGAAAGGTGGATTTATTCTGTCTGCACCAGAAGAAAGGTACAGGAACAAAAATATAATAGAGAACTATTTTTCAAAGTCTCTAACAGGAAGTCTTGATTTTATACACACCCACACAGACACTATTCCTTTATTCCAGAGTCATTATGATTTATAGTAATTTACAAATTCTTGAATTTATTCTCTGTTGGGTAAAAGATATGGCTTTAAACTTCATTTCATTGTGTTTCTTCTTCTGTGACAGATTTATATGTGACTGTGTTTCTTCTACAGTGACCCGGATTAATTCTGTGGCTGTGTTTTGTCTACAGTGACACAGGTTAATATAGGGCAGCAAACCGTACTAAAATATTGTGGAGGTGCACATAAGTAACTATGATCATTGGCAGACTACTTTATATATTCTAACCCCCTTCCCCCAAGCACTTAAAAAGCGTTTTTAACTTTCCTTTATTCATTGGAGTGTACTTGTAATATTCTGATAACGTGCTTCACAAGAAGTTGTTCCAGCACACAGACAATGCTGCAGACGTTCTTGTAACGTCTGTTCCGGTGCGTGATCTTTAATGAGCCAGTCGCAAAAAGGTGGGTTCACAGGCAAATGTGCCACCAATCAAGCCAAGGATGGCAATGGATGGGTATTTTAAACCGGGATTCAGGCACGGAGCATGTCCAATGTATCGCTTGACTGTCAAAGCCAGCTTGAAGTTCCAGAAGTTCTGAAGAGTCTGAATTAGCAGTGCTCACCCCCATCTGTGCCAGTTCACCAGGGGTGGTTCTCACTGGCACAACAAAAGAATGGAACAAAACCTTGCTGTTACAAAAGTCACTCAATCGTGCTTCAAACCTCAGTTGAGTCAGGTATGACACAGATACGTCAGGTCTGTGATGAGCCTTCTCGGGTTGTTCAGTGGTAAGGGATGCAAGTTTGGGGACATAGTGCGTGAATTGTGCGCTTTGCAAATCGCTGATCAAAAGCCCCACTTTGCTTTGGTTGGAAAGCACGCCGCAGCATGTCACCCATCCATTTACATTTCCCTTGCAGGGAGAGATTCAGGAGGTATGATGACCAGTTTTCCTTCCCAAACTATTGAAAGCAAAGACCAAAAAATGCCTTAGTGCACAACCAGAAGACAACCAACAAATCTCACTGTGCAGAATGATATCATTCAACACTGCATCGCACTGAATGAGAAGCTCTGTGAAGCGATGGTTTAAGGCTTGTGCCACGCAGATAGTTTACTGTTTTCCCAACACTGTCCATGACTTGAGAGATTTCCCCTTCTTTTATCTTAGCAGCCAGAGCCTGGAATGAAATTAACCTTCCAACACTTTTGACTTCTCTAAGCAACAACACTGCACCATTTTCACATCCAATCATTGAAGGCATTCCATCTGCACAAACTGAAATTAGCTTCTCACAGCGTGATCATCAAAGAAATCTGTCAGCTTCTCACACGTGTACAGTAAACACGCCATCCGACTGTTTTGGAAAACGCACTCATCCATGCACGTAGCTCTGCAATATTTCTGACATCAGTTGTTTTATCTGCTGCTGATTTTTATTATACTGAAACATGGCGTCTCCTTCGACTGTTTTCAGCTGTTCGAGTGCAACAGAACCAGGGACTTTGCATCGCCTTGCAGCACAGAGTTCGTTCACGGTAACTTTCTAGACAAAGAAGTGTTGAACAAGATCTGTCTCTTCCAGCAATCTGACTCAACAGTCATTAGGGAACATTTATTGTGTACTGATTTAGATACCTTTCCAGCGTATTAAATTTCAGAACTGACACAGCTTTCTGACAACAGATGGGCTTATTTTTCGAACTCTAAACTTATCTTCTCAGACAGTTACATTCTCCTTATCCTTTTAGAGACTGTTTTTTTTATTAGCCCTCCCTTGTTTTCCCTTCTTGTGTTGGTTGAATGTAAGCATTTGCTGTCTGAATTGAACCGTCTTTAAATCCCTTTTCAACTTCAGTAGCTAAAACCGCTGCATTAATGTTGGCGGGAACCGAGGTGGATTCACGTAGTTCTCAAACAACCGGAAGTAATAAACGGAATAGTAATTATGATTTGGCTGAATAACATACAAAAGAAGGTGGGTTAAAGTGGCGGTGATACTGGTGAAAACAGAATGAAAGATACTAGAAC
>JAOYSI010001913.1:0-16604 GCA_025775065.1 Hiodon alosoides | reverse complement strand
TTTGCTTTATTACTTCTTATAACATCCCTCGAGAGAGAGAGAGAGAGAGAGAGAGAGAGAGAGAGAGAGAGAGAGAGAGAGAGAGAGAGAGAGAGAGCATTTTCTCGGGAGAGCATTTTCTGTCAGTTTCATTTAAAAGCTCCCAGCTGCGACTACGCTTTGACAGAATTGATTGTCGCTTCTCTACACCAAATATATTTATGGAGGTAATAATTTTAATCGCCGTCATTAAATCTGTTATAGTAGAGAATGTACACAGAAAAATGTGGCCCCTTATAGTTTTGCATAATGTTTGTTGGTGTTGATCTATCATAATGGTACATTTTTGTTTGTTATTTTCAGTTTTACAAAGATTCACGTAATACAGAAATTTCAGTATTCAGTGGAAAAGGTTATCCATTCTTTAAAGCCCATTTTTTCTCTTGTTAAATTATCTATGATTTCAGTCAAACAATTCACTTTCTTGAACGGGGTCAAGTACCTTGAAATCTTTTCATTTCTTCAAGAGGATATTCATGCAGTCTGCTGGTCAAAGACACAGATGGAATACTAATGACAGGTGGAAAATAGGGAAAAAAAGTATAGATTTTTTGGAATCTTGGAAGTATTAAAATTGAGCTTGTCATTTATGTGTGAATTAAATTAAAACCATTATCTTGAACCACATCCTGGCCCTAAGACCCTAGATGCTCTGGGTATTGTTTTGTTTAATTAGTAAAAACGATTTGAAACTACCACATGTGAACTCCTTGCAAGTCATTTTCTCATTGTCATGTGTAGCACGCGAGGATAGGAGAACGGGGCATTGGGGGAGGTTTCATGCGTTTTATTTGGCATTCTTTCAACAAAATAAAACACTCTAACAAAAAGGAAGCAACTAAACAAAACCTCCCTCTCAGGGACAACTAATACAAACGGTTTACAGACCACCGCACCAGTGTCCATCCATCCAGCTCTGCTGGCTCATTAAAGGACCTGGGATTGTTGGCACCTGAGTGTGATCACCATTAGTGGAACCACACTCAGGTGCACAACAAGGATCAGTTAGAGGACGTGGCCCTCCCTCTCAGCATTGCTGCCAGTCCATTGTCCTGCTTGGGAGGGCGTGGCTGTCAGCTGCGTGCCGCATCATGGCACTGTGTAATCCAAAACAACTTGTTTTTCTGGGGAGGCCGAAACTACTTTGTTTCAGAGAACCTAATGTATGCAGACTTGGCATGATTGCTTGGACACAAACCAAGATAGATTAAGATTGTAAGTAAAATAAATTAATGTTGTTGGTAACGTGGTTTTCTGCGGTTCACTTCTGCGTTACCCTTTCATAACGATTGGGTAGAAGTGTAATGTGATTGATATGGATATGTTGAGCTGATAAAACATTGTCCCATTATTGCATGCACAGATCCCTTAATTAATGTTTCCATTGCGGTACTTCTTCACCGTACATGTAGATAGTTAGGGTTAGCACCAAGCCCACATACTGTAAGTGACCGAGAAATTTTGTGTGTCGGTGGGTCTCCCTCGATTCACCGATTACTCTTGTGCTTCAGAACAGTTATAGGTTTTATGTAGAGAATAAAATTTGTATTTTTTTAATTCTGCTAAAGACAACCATGCTGTTTTGCCGAAACAACGGAAGAAAAGTAGTCTGTTCAGTAATGACTGGAGTGAATGTGTGGAGGAGTCTTAAGCGTGAACAATGATGGAAATAAAGTCAATTAGAAATCAAGTAGAACCGGACTAATATTCAACAGTCCGGCTGTGTGTTTTATTTCTCCACACTAGAGAGGTGCTCGCTGTCACACAAGAATGCACATTTAACTTTTTTTATATATTCCATGGGAGAATAGAATGCGTCCACGATAATGCCTGTATATGACACAAGGTTTTTATTCAATGAAAGTGACAACTGGACTGCTAATGATAAATGATATTATCACTAATATATCCACTCCAGCCACTAATCATAACTGTTTAAAGAACGTTGTGAAATGTTTTGACTGAACAATAAATGAAACATGGTTATTCATCTAACAGCATTAATGTTAATGATTTAACAGTGTCTTTTATTAAAGGTTAAATTAAACCCTGCTGATGCAATATTGAGTGATGTACTCTAATGGAATTGACTCAGAAAATAATTGGCTGTGTGAATGGCTATTCATGAAGGTATAACAACTGAGATATCCAGTGTGCTTTCCCAGTTTCATATTCAAGATAAAACTAGTTTTTTTTCCATTCATGAAAGCCTTAAGTTTAATTGAATTCCCATCAGTCAATGCAAATTTTGGTACAACTTAGTCAGAAATGTAGGCACTATGTCTGTCGGTAAGAGCCAAAGCTAGTTGGCATATCCTCGTCAAAATATAATAGCTTCCTTAAAATGTAGGTCCCTGCCTACATTCAAGCTTTATGTTTGTTCCGTTTGTATCAGACAAAAAGCTTTAATGGGTTGTTGACAATTTGCTTGTGTTTTTTTTCCCCTAATGGCATCTGATATTACGGTTAAAATCTTTCCTGTTACTGGAATGAAGGGGGGAAAAACTGCGTAATTAATTTTTTTTTTCTTTTGTTGCTTTTGCTTTTATTCAGGCATAGATACGTTTTATAAACCAGTTAAGAAAGGTTGCTGAAACTCTCGCCGTCATTTGATGTTTTTGCATCTGACAACTGCATTATTTTTCCTTATTGATTTTAAAAGTCAAACAAGCAAAAAACACATATTTTCCCTAATTGTGTGGAGCACTAAGTGGTGTCAAGGACATTATAATATTGTCCTTTTACAAAAAGTGCAGCTGCCTTTCCTGTTATTGGTGCATGCAATCATTTTGTGACAGAGATAAATTATTTTCTTTTATTATTAAGTACAGTAAGCTCCTTACCCTCCTCCCAAACAGTACCACACTCACCACACATACGTCCACACAACATGTAGTTATTATAAACATCATAATAATCAATAACGATGATAATGATTAATCAAAATACGATTATTATGATGTTTACCATCTTATAACTATACAATTTTCTTGTGTCTAGCTAAATCAAAGAATATTATTTCATTTAATGTATATTTTTTCTTCATAGTTTTAAAGAAGCTGGCCTTTCTCAAAGCCCAGTGTCTTCAAAATGCAAACAATGTCCCGTTGTTCATCCAGCCCCCGTTTGTGGAACCGACGGTCATACCTATTCTACAAAGGTGAGTAGTGAGTGAGTAGTTGCATTATAAAAAATACTGTACAAAAAACTGAAATAAAAAGTGCATGTAAAGAAGTTAAGAAACTGTCGCAAAACATTGTTTAGTTTGTTAGAAACATCCCACACGATGGGTGCCACATTGATACAACCAAAAGCGCTTGCTAACAGGGGAAACACACTAGCGCAGTATACTTTAAAGTGTTCTGCACATCACGGCAGCATACTGTATGTCTTAATTACTGTCTCGTTGGTGGGAGCTAGCCCAAGGTCTATCACTGTGGCGAGATTCTTCTTCAGTCAATTCAAAAACCATACAAACAAGCCCTTCTGCAAATTTAAAGATGGTCTTTGGACCTGAGAAATGTTTGCCCCTGTGAATATACAGATAATTAAGACTAACAAAAGACTTGCCATGCCTTGCTGTATATTTTCCATTACTATCGCAAGGTTCTTACTGGCAATTATTTCTGCGATGAAAAAAAGTATTTTGTTGAGGTTAGCATCATTAAAAAATACAAACTACCAAACTTCTTTTCTATACCTACATCTATGCTGCAAAGCATCCCCTGGGGTCAGGTTTATCAACACAGCCAAAGCACAATTTTCTAGTTGTCATGGGCCCAGCGTGGGAATCGGTTGCCTCTGCGAATGTTCTTTATTCCAGAAGCTTCAAATAAGACCATAGCAATTGCAAGTTAGAATTACATTATTCTCTGAAACAACATTTGGGAATAATACAAAACAAATCTTCTTCAGGGGATTATTTTGACTCCTCAGTAATAGGTGTTCAACCTCTGTGCACGCCTTGCCCAGGCGACACTGTGAACACTGTATTTCATGTTATTTATTTTAAACAGTAATATCTTATAACCATGTGTTCAAACGGAGTACAGATCTAAGCTTTTCACGGTGGCAGAAATAAGTCTGGTTTGTGGGTCTGACTGCAACTAAACAGTTCTTGGCAATATGGTGGGGGCCATCATATCCTCTCCACGGGCATAAATTGATCCAGACATCCGATTGCTTGGACCTAGAATGCTGTGGGGTGAACAGTGGCGACTTGGAGTCCTGTAGTAGATGCAGTAAAACCCTTGATGTTGCAGGACCCCATGGCAGCTGATCATATGTTATGGGTAGTTTGACAGAAACCTGCCTAATGATTTGGTGCATAGCTCAGAGAAGTGTTTACTGAACCGTGAACTTACGGTGGCGGGGGGGGCTGCGAAGAGGTCTGGGAAAATAAATTGCCTACACTACGAGAAAATACGACTTTGTTGACACCATGCGGTCACCGTCAGACGAACTAAATACGTCTAACTGTAGTGGCATCATAGCAATGTAGCAAGGGAAGCAAAGTACAAAAAAAAACGATAAAGCCCGTCGAGTGGAAAATCAAAAGTAAAGAAAGTATGAGGTTTCTTAGCTTTCTCTGGGACTTACTAGTCCTGTGGTAGGTGGACAGGCCAGGGCCCTTTATGTTCTGGAAAGAATATCGTGGTCAGCAAAGTCGCTTTGTAAAAATCACCCCGATTAATTACTTACCTAAGACTGCAGTTTCCATCTAAGAGTTTTAAGAAAATGGCTGTATTTGGGATATGAATTGAGAGCTCAGAAGCCACACTGCTGAAAACGTACTATTGTCTTCTGCAACATCCTACCTATGTGAAATAGGTTTACCTGCTGTTCCTTCACTCAAAACAAAATGCAGGTCACAGTTGAACACTTGTCGAGAAAGGCAATCTCAAAATTGCAGCAAGAGAAAATCTGAAACAGAAAGCAGGCCCACACATGAGCTAAAACCACATTAATTCCTATATAACTTTGCTCCACAATACTTCTCAACAATTGAGATAAGTTTGAAGCAAAAATCAGGGTCCAAAATTAAAACAGGCCCATCTGCTAAACGGCGGTTCATTTGGTCTGTGGCGAGTAGCTTTCTCATGCTCATGCTCCACCGTGGCGGGGACATTTTTGTCCACCGCTAATGTTAAACATTAATGTTAACATTAAACACGTGGAGATATTTAGTCTCAATATGAGAGTAAGAATTGAATTCTTAATAATAATTTCTGAAAAATGCTGTTGCGTAAAGTTAAAAAAAAAAAAATTTAAATCACAATTTTATACTTGTGGCCAGCTACTCTACTAATCGAAAAACCCAAATTGATCCTTTGATGTTATCATCATAGCATCCTTTATTTCTCCTTTTCTGTCGCATTTTCTTTATTTCTCCTTTTTCTGTGACTATCCATAGCTGTCCAGTTGATGAACGTGTTAAATTAGAATACGGAGTATTATGCTTTATTATGGAGTGAATGTGGTACCACATTCTCTTGCACATTTCTACGTCCAACACACGTCATGGTCAGCATTTTGCATTGTGGATTATTGTCACAATTTGTTCTTGGTTGTCATACTGAAAGGGGTTGTTTGCGCCGCGTAATTGAAGACACGGTGTTCGTGTCGCGGCAAGAGAAAGTATGAAAGTATGTAGAGTACTGTGCAAAAGTCTTAGGCACCCTAGCTGTATTTTTTTTAAACATAAATTTAGTCTTTGATATTTATGGTTTATCTTCTGCACTAGTGTGTAACTAGAAAAAGAAAAAAAAACAATTTTAGATTTCCAAACACTCTTTTTCATATAGACCTAGGAGTTCTGCAACAGATGGTTTTGCCTCCATCTCAACATCATCGAGGCTGTCTGGGATTACCTGAACAGACAGAAGCAAGCAAAACAAAGTCTGTTTGGAAAGATTCTACCTGCCTTATTGTCTTATAAAACTGCACCACAGGTTATCCAAGGGAATTGAAGCAGTATTTAAGGCAAAGGATGGTCACACCAAATATTTAATTTATTTTTTGGTTGTTTTCGTTTTGTTTTGTTTTTTGTTTTTTATTGTTTTTACTGTTTACTGCCCTTTATAGTTTTTATTTTATATTTAGAAACTTTTCAATTCATCATTTTTGAAAACAACTTCACAATTATTTTTTACATGTGCCTAAGACTTTTGCACAGTACTGTTTTTTCACCCACAGGGCTGGTAAAATGGCCGGCCGCCTGGCGGGTGGATTTTCCCGTTCACTGGCCCGGGTGGCTGGAACATGAAGAAGTTATTTTTGGAACCTGTAAAATGTTTTTACAAAATCATTTACACTGAATTATTGTTGATGTTTTATTGAATAACCGATATTACTGACAAATCCTTGTATTTTTTAGAAATCCCTGGCTCTCACCAGTTCAGAAATATAGGTTTGACATAAACAGTATTTTTGGATGACCCACTTAATTAGTTAATGTCATAGGGCTCTGTCACAATAACCTACCCCTGAATAAACAAATTTGTGCCTGCTGCACCTTAATTGTTTTGTATTTGCAGGCATTAATTCTGGTTAAAAAAGGGACAAAATAGAAGACAATAGAATGAGCTTCATGGCCAAGTATGCTTGCCCATACAAATAACTTTGCATGTTGACAGAAGCTTCCATACACAACAAACAAACAAACAAACAAACAAACAAACAATACAGCCACAATTCAAATATATATATATATATATACACAATACAAAAACAAATACAATCTAATTACAAATACTTGCTGTAGACTAAAGAGGTTCACTAAAGAATGTACATAGGAGTCATAATTTAGACTGAAGCCCACTCATTGCCTTCGGGAAGGACCGAATTTTGTCAGACAGAACATGCAGGTGGTAATATCCTTAAAACTTATGTGAAAAAGATTCTTGCCGTGAGCTAGACGGCCGTATTCAGTATTGAATGGTTAAAAGCTCGGACAATAACACCTTAATTCAGATTTTAAATTAAACTGGGAGATGAGTCTGTCATTCAGTGAAAAGGATTCTCCACGCCCCAATTGTACCTACAGAATTTAAATATGGACACAAAAGGCACAAAATTGACTTTTCCCATGATATATACTGTGGTTTGAGCCGCAAGTGAAATAAATGAGCTGTTTCTGATAATACAGCGATGTACATTTGGCAGATTTGACAAGATTTTTGACCTTTTTAACCAAAAAAGGCCTCTTTTAACTTGGATTTTAAAAGAAGTATAGAACACAAGTGTACAGGTGTTAGACTTTTCATTGTGTAGATAGTGGGGTCTCAGGTAGACTTACAAGGTAGTGAATGATTTTTATTAATTAAGTTGCCAGCTGCGTTACAGCTGTATAAAAAGCAGTCCTGTCAAAATGTTTTAAAAAGAAAGAAAGGGAAAAAAGTTTCTTTAGAGGTTTTAAATTTAAATGATAAAAGTGTGGTTATTCATTCAAGTGGAACTTTAAACAAAGGACCCCTGACATTTTCCAATTTGCGCAGAAATTGTTGCGTTGAGAAATTTGAAAACATTATTCCTTCTGAAAATGTAATTATCCGGGACGAATATGATTAGCTGGACAAAGCACAGCTTTGCTCTGTCAGTACATTAGGTTTTAAGCATTGTTGTTCTGAATGGAAACAATGTGTGTCGACATACTGGATCCTGCTCACGGCTCATTATATCCTCTACATTGAAACTGACAAATCAATTACCAAGGCAATGTGGGGGCATTCGTGTTTGCTGTTCTGCGTTTGCAGCCTTTTCCTGTAAGCTGCGTTGACACCGTGCGTGCTTGTCTTTCAGTGCAAGCTGGATTACCAGGCCTGTATTTCAGGCAAACAGATTTCAGTGAAATGTGCTGGGCAGTGCCCCTGCCCTTCAAGCAAGTCAAAGAACAGAGTTGAAAAAAAAGGTAAGTAGATCGGCATTGATTTTATTTCGGTCTTGGGACTTTGCTGTATAACTGAGCCTGCGACTTTAACAATGGGGGTAAAACTGAACCAGAGTGCCTTGCCAATAGGTACATTTCTACGTCCAATACACGTCATGGTCAGCATTTTGCATTGTGGATTATTGTCACAATTTGTTTTTGGTTGTCACGCTGAAAGGGGAAACACTTGTGTCTTTACCTCACCCAGCAGCAGACAGTGGAAGCAGTTGGAACCCCTTGTTTGGCACGTCCCAAGCAGTGCCAGATATTATTAGTCCGTTTCACAGGTGCCCAGCTAACATTTGTCAGTCTAGTCTGAGTTGTGGAAATAATATGTCTACAGTGTTTTACTGTGATTTAGTAAGAGATAAAATAGGTGCCAGCTCTCTTTAAATTACTAAATATAGTCGATTGTAGATTAAGTAATACAAGCCTGGCAAAATATATATATATATATATATTTTTTTTTTTTTTGGAAGTGTGTCAAAGCTCCAGGACGTGACTACAAGGGCACGGTTGGGGATACAATCAAGGTTGTTTTTAGGGGCTTACCGGACGTTTCCTGGACACGGCGAAGAGCTCTGCAATTGCAGAGGCCTGGGTATAAAGCCACAGGTCTGCCAGAATGAGGACCCGGTTCGAGCGGTTCTGACAATTACACCCAGCGGGGAGCTTCTTTTGGAGCTGAATGACGCACGGCCCATTCGGCGGGAAACCCTGCTGGGATCTTGGGACACACTGGAGGGATATGTTTACTGACCGGCCTGGAAATCTTTCAGGAGCAGTTCTTTGAGAGGAAAAGGAAGCCTGTTCCAGGGTGATTGCTGCTGCTGCTGCGCAAAGCCTCATCAGATCAAGATGATTGAAAATGGACGGCTGAAAACATGGCTTGTTTTTGTTCTAATTTGGCACATTAACAAGTCTCACTGCAGCGTCTAATATGAGTCCCACACTGCAGATATTGTAAACACGCCACTGGTTGTGGCATATCCTTCTGCCAGGAAGAAATTAAACAGTGATGTTTAGTAACACTATTTAAACATCGTCTGAAAGGGCTATTCCCTTTTTTTTCAGTTGCCGCTGTCTGCTATTTGTGTGACAAGCGTCGATTAACATTGTGCTGTTTTGATTTCATCCTGAGGGTCAGTCACGTAATTTGTCATATCTGGCAAATGCCATGCTAATGATTCATCCCCAACGTCACTATTTCAGTGGATGTTCTCTACTGTTTGTCGGATATGGCTTGAAGTCTCACTGCACTCTGAGCCTTCACTGAACAAGATTGCCTTTTTTTTCCTTAGCTGACCCATATATGTCATACTGTGATAAATAGACAAAAGTGAAAACATACCTGTGGGCCAGGCAACGTTTCCTGGTTCACTGGTCACATTCATTACCACCACTGAGACTTGGCAGATTTCTTAAGCGAGCTGTCCTGCTTCATGTGCTCAGACTGGGAAACAGTAGGAAATTAAATTATATTAATCTTCTGTTTAGAAAACATTTTTTAAAGGGAAAGGTATGCTTCCCATGGCCTTTTAAAGGCCTGTAATTTAATTATTATATTTCTGAATTCATCTGTTGAAGAAAAAGCCACTTCAAACAGACATTGACATTCACCTTCGTGATATATGAAGAGTTGCAAGTCCTTTCTCATCTTTATCGCCATATAAATGCAACATATAAACAAACGTTGCCTTTATGTCCAGTACTCTTATTACACATGTTCCAGTCTATACTCTTATTACATGTGTTGTTTATCATATAACTGAACCGTCACTCTTGGCAGTCCCTGTGGTACTACAGCGGCTCTGAAGAAAACAGAATGATTGCGCAGGATTTGCGATGCGCGACGTCGGACGCGCCTCACACCATTTGCTGAGAATTCTGAGGTTCTTGAAAAGAAATAACCTATTAGTGATGGTTAATGTTTCTATTTCTGGGAAGCACAGTTATGGTAATAGCCATACATTCTCTGTCTAATTCAGCAAGCGGGAGTACTGAACAGCCCCATATTCCGATGCAGTATTTTCTCCAGCATCTTTTATTACTGCCAGACGTTGCCAGCATTGTTTAGTGAAAAATAAAAATTAAATTAAAAGGCTCATACATATGCTCTTGGCACAGAGACCAGTATAAAACGCAAGTCGGCTACAAATGTCCTGCATCTGGAATCCTGCTCTTTTAATCACGCCTCCATAAACCCCATTCCTTGTTTGTGTTTTTTCTTCAAATGTTTGCACGGATCTCCATAAAATCCCAGTGCAACCTATTAGCTTTTACATTTGTGTCAGTGCAAAAGCAGCCCAAAGAGCTGAAGGGATTCAGAATAATAGTGGGGAAAATATTGCCCTGACATCCTTAACATTAAAACTGGACTTTTCACCTAATTTGTTTTCGTTGCTGGCAAAGCAATTAGGGCAGATGTCGTGTAGATATAGATGGGTGGCTGTCTCCACAATTCAAGAAAGTACGCAAACAAGCATATATTTAATTAAAATATAATTTCCTTTTAGTCGTTTTAAGTGTTATGACACATTGATCACTGGCTGTCTTGTGAATGGGACATTAATTCTCTGGCACTGCAAAAAAAGGATCCGCAGTTTGCCAATATGTTGCCTGTCGCATTTATATTAATTATCTCGCCACAAAAAACTAACTGGAGTGGAAAATGCAGTGCTTGTCATTAAAAAGATAAAGAAAAAAGTTATCTGCAAAAACGAAAGGCTTGCCTTTAGTTGTGTGATCATACTTCAAACAGACTTCAAATGTAGTCTGATTCACAACTTAGAGCTGTATGTTCACAAACTTTCTCTTGAAAGTCGCAGATTGCCAGTACTGGCTGTCTTATTTGTTGTTGTTTTTTTTCCCAGCTAAAATAAAGAAACTTAAAATAACAAGTACAAGTACAAGTCGATGATCGATGGCACGAGCACTACTTTGGAAATGATATGTACTTTTATTATAGATTTCAAAATAATATCCATAAATTAACAATATTTGGAGCACACCATTGAAGTTCTGAGACCATGAAACTCAATAGTAAATTTCAAAGTAATTCTGTAAAACATTAGAAAAAAAAACATGTAGTATATTGTGTCAGTATTTTAATAAAGAGACCTATAAAAATGACCCTGCATTATCCATAAGCTATCCAAACATTGATAACCTATTAAATGTTTTTTATAGCTTACTGTCTAACTATCTGTGTTACACAAAGTGCATAGACACTATCGATCAGTAGTCTGCCTGCCCATCAGAGATCAAAAGTGTAAAGTACAAAGGGTGATCCGATCGCAGGGGCAACCGTAAAACAAGCAAGAAATCTGGACAAGAAAGGAAGTGTAGCCTCAGCAAGAATCTGCATCTCTCCCAGTGCACTGTGTAAAACACAGCAAGGAACATGGGAACATGAAACTGAAACTTCAAAAAACGTCTCAGACGCTGCCTATATAACATAATATAATGTAAACCAGCTTTTCTGAAGTCAAAAAAAGAAAAACATAGCTCACGGTCCTGTTTTGTGGAGCCAAAAACCAAGCCTTACGGTCAAACGAGTGGAACTACAGAGCCATTACCTTGCTGCAATGCCTATTTGAAACCAAGTATGACCTTCGTTGCAAATGAGCGGTCCAGTGAACATGATATCAGTGTTCTGCACCACCCATCACAATCTCCAGACATCTAACCAATACAGTATGTTTTGACGTTAAGGAAGTGCTCAACTCGTTATTATAAAACAAAGAAAATGAATAAGCTTGAAAGATTTTACCCAACAGATTGTTACATTCCTCTTGAGAAATAGATATAGATCATAAATTAAAGAACTCTCTAAAATGATATTTTTTTTAAAAAGGCCTAAAAAAAAGGTATTTTTTTTCCAAGGATATGAATGATTTGGAGATCAACCTGAAGCAAAAACCTGTTGTTTTGTTTTTCTCATATAGTTTGCAGTGATGTGGAGCTGAAAGAGGTGGTCAGCCGATTAAGAGACTGGTTTAAAGTTCTTCAAGAAAATGGAAACCAAAACAAAAAAGCAAAGATTCAGAGACCGGAGAGACGCCGTAAGTTTTTTGTGTTTTTTTGTTATCTGTCTTCAACGTGTTATCTGTCTTTAACAAGCACCACTGTGACTGGGTTTTGTTTTAAGCTTTATAAACATCAAATATTTCAAATATATATGAATTTGTGTAATGTGCTTGAGTTAATGAAGAAAAAGAAAATCTTTCATTTTCTCATTCATGTCTTTTTTTTTTTTTTTTTTTATTCCTTAAATTTTTTGCAGTTAGGCAGGCATAACATTTTTTATATGAAAAGAAGCCGGCCTTTCAAATGTGATGTGCTTTTTGAAGAAATTATTGACTATTTTCCAAACAATGATCTAGATTATCTAAATGGCCAGAATGAATAATTGTCTTTAAATCCTCTTACAATATTGCTTATTTAACGTGGTATGTGTAATGATTTTAAATGCATTAATAATATTCATAATAATAAACAATAATTATTTGAAATTGAATATATATATATTCATTTTTATTAAATAATTATACATATACATACACACACACACACACACACACACACACACACGCACGCACAAGGCGGTTATGTTTTATTTAGCATGCGGTTTATCTGGTAGTTTTTTCTATGGCAAAATAACATTATGAAATGGTATCTGTACATAACAACAGCCTACACTGTGTTCAGTATAACCCATGGCAACGTTTTTTGTTTTTTTTAACCATTTTTTTATTACTTGCTGCAGGAAGTTTTTTTAGTGTTTCTAAATAATTTTTTTTTTCAATTCAAAGGATGTCTCAATTCAACTTCAATTCTAGAGATATCTCAATGAATTATGAAGTAGTAGGATGTTCTCAGTATTCAAGACTGCTATGAGCGCTATGCGAGTGATACCAGAGTAATTAAATTTAATTTGTTTAGGCGTCATTCACAAACTCAAAACACTTTTGTTTAGTTATGTAAATGTATCATTATATAAACATGAAACTGACAGACAGACAGTGCAAGCTGTTAATAAAGTAATATTTTTTACATTTTCAAGTTAAACTATTTCTTTCCGCAATTAAATGAAATATGTTAAAACCAAAACTGCAGGAATCTAAAGTGAAGCAACTTTTATTATGCTTGATAAAGTTAGAAAAAATATTGAATAATCCTTTGCCTCTGTGTTTTTCTCCATTTTAGGATTCGACACAAGTATTTTACCAATATGCAAGGACTCCCTGGGTTGGATGTTCAACAGGCTGGACACAAACTATGACCTCCTGTTGGATCAGTCTGAGCTCAACAGCTTTTACCTGGATAAAAACGAACACTGTGTGAAGTCATTCTTCACGTCATGTGACACGTACAGCGACGGTTTGATATCCAATAACGAGTGGTGCTCTTGCTTCCAAAGACACCAAGGTAAGTACTGAAGAAACAACAATACAAGTGCCGTAATTATCAAATGACTTTAAGTACCCAAGAAGAAACCCACTAAACACTTCTTAAAATCCCATTGTAGTTATGCTGTGAATTTGTGATCAAAACAATTGGGAGCTGCTTTGGCATTTTCTGAGGTCATAATTTTATTTTCTTCAGAAGCCTGTTTAATTTTTCTTTTCTTGACATCGAAAGATGAGAATTGAGAGGATTGAGACCCACAAGCCACAAGACTCTGCAGCACTGTGTTCACTCATACACACACACACACACACACACACAAAATATAAACACTTTGGCTGTGTGTACTTTGACTGTTGGCGTAAAGTCATTTCAGCTGCGTTTAACTAAGGCAAAATTTGCTATGGTAGGTGTCCGTCTGGAAAATCACTGTGGCAGCTAGGGGTCTCCATAGAATATGGAAGTCTTCAAGCTACTGAGCCCCCAGGTCACCTGTGAAGAAATCTCTGCTCCCAATCAGGGAAGAAATACTGCGCTGTGGGATGCAGTTAAACGTCCAGATTGGCCACCATGGCACCCTACAGTATTTTTGCCTTCAACGTGAACCCAAGCCCACAGGAGATTCTGACCTGTGCGGCTCCCCGGGCTCGCTCCAGATGTGCAGAGGGCAGCTCGTTAGACCATGTCAGCGTCACCCACTGTGTCTGCCCCTCGTCCTTGTAAAAGGCCGTGGGTAAGGGGCTTCTTCATGACGCGCGACAGCTCGCCTTAAACCGTTACAGGGCACTCGAGCAGCATCCGCTGAGCAGGGCACTCAGTCTGCAAAACGCAGCGCCCCTCTCTCCTTCGCCTCACAAAGACGGCCCACATAAATTCTCCTCAAGTGCCTGCTTTTGACAGAGCGACCCCCCCTTTGAAAAGGCTTCGCCTCGCTTTACCGTGATGACATCACCTTTGAGGCAATTCAGTGGGATGCGGTGGCAATGCGGCCCTTGCCCTTGAAATGCCTGCTAAACTTGCCTAAGAAAATGCATTGAATTCAAATAGGAGACCGAGGTCTTATCTTGTGACTCTGTCTCATGCTCAACATTACACTCAATGCACAGGCCTTTTTTTTAAACCATAAGGTTACTGACAGGGACAGAATTGCATTATTTCATGTGCTGGTTACTGGAGTTTAAAGCCCATGCTGCATTTAGAAAGAGCCGCCCTTCTTTTCTCCTTTATTTTTACCAGCAGTGCTATAATATATTTTATGGCACATTTTCTGCTAGGATTTGTATGGCAAAGTTCAGCCTGATCACAATGAGCAAATGTAAAAAAAAAAAAAAGTAAAATAAATTACGGCTATGTCATTTTTATTCATTCCAAAATTGCAGCTTTTCATCTGAAACATGAGAATGTTTTTTGGAATCAGGCAAGGATTTATTCCAGTCTTTCTTTCCTTTCTGTGAAAGGCTGTTTTCACCAGCGTAGATGATTATTGCGTTCTGCTTTGACTTTCCTGTAAGCTATAATGGTATGCATTTTGCACTGGATTTTCTTCAAACTTTTTGTCATGGTGCAATGGGGCCATGTTGCATTACTTTTTGAGGATAATTTGAGTTGTTCATTTTCAAATGTCCTCTCACATAAATAGTTATAATTAAATTGTAAAAACATCAGTGTAAGGCTGGGACCAAATCGAAACTTTGACAACCTACTAATTGCATTTAAATTGCATAAAAGTTTAAATATTCTTTTTTTTTTTCCCACTCATAAAAAGCTATTAAATAGAGTTATGTAGTTAATGTGCGATTAGCGTAGCTAAAGTTAATTTGGTCCCGGCCTTAAGCGTCAGAATATTCACCCGTCGAACAGGAGAGAACACATAATCATGCATTTCTCCTTTTTGTTTTTCCCAGACCCCCCCTGTCAGTCCGAGCTCTCCAGCATTAACAAACGGCAGGCTGGGAAAAAGCTACTCGGTAAGCATCCATTGTGGGATTTGTAAAAGACATTCATTTTATAGGGATCTATTGGGGAAGATTTCTATTCTTTGAATTAGATAAGAACAGATGAAATAGTTCTCATAATAAATACACTTTAAAAAAATATTTGCAATGAAGTTTGCAATTTAAATCCCATAACGAAGGCTCAGATTAGAACATGTGCTTTGAACTAGGTTGTCTGCTTGATGGTCTAGGAATTAGGCAGGACTACACGGTAGGGGGTGGTGTGTTCTATATCTATTAATTGCTGAAGGTATATGAATTGTTTCAACTTCAGTGCTGAAGGTGGATTTTGGGAGCACATCTGGCATTTTACCATGCCAGGTTAATTAAAAATCGGACCAATCCTTGGAACACCAGAATCAATTTTTTAGTCTGAGCACCAAGTTTATTTATCCAACGCAGCTGATGGAGAACGTACACAGGAGGACTTATTTAAAGTGGGCTCAGCAGAATTGGTTTCCAATCAAGATGAGACAGAGGAAGCAGAAAAAAAAAATTCCATTGCAATCATAAATGATAAATTGATTGCAGAGTGCTTTCCCTTCAGTTTCAAGGACAATTATTTTTTCCTTTTTTTTTTAAACCTTTGGAAGACTTTTATTGACATGCCATCAATATTCTACATTTGTATGCTAGCTGGTGGATTTGGTACGTGCTTTGAAGCATAATGTGAATTTTCTCAAGTAACCTTTAATCGATTTTGACATAAATTGGATTTCATTAAGTTTATATCATATAATGTGGAGGAAAAAATAATAATTCCGATGCCTCCTGAGCTATTTGTCCCCATGGCACAAAAACAAACAAGTGTGCACTAATGTGCCAAATAAGGAAGCATGGGAACCAAGAACCAACAAAATTATTACCCAGAGCAACTAGAAAATGTACAAACAGACAGGAAACCAACAAGAAACAAAAGGCACAAACATGCAGATGCAGACTGAACAGTAACACAATGCCAATTACCTTAAGCTATCAGCTATCAAAATACCTTTAAAAAATATTTACTGGTCATGGACATACCCTACAATTCCTCCTTTTCATCCTTTCAATTCCTAAAGATTTTCTTCTTTTATTTAAACAGAACCTACACAAAACACGCTTATTATTTTTAGTAGACCTTCCAGCTGTTTCAGTCTAGCAAACATCTGTGCAAAGTCTCTCTCTCTCTCTCTCTCTCTCTCTCTCTCTCTCTCTCTCTCTCTCTCTCTCTCTCTCACTCTCACTCTCTCTCT
>JAOYSI010001912.1:2322-16605 GCA_025775065.1 Hiodon alosoides | reverse complement strand
GGCATAAATAATTTTTTAAAATTGTTTCCAGCATTCGAATTGCGATGCTTTGTAGCAACATTTTAAGAGGTGCTTAACTGATAATGTCTATCGGAAAGCTTCTATAAAAACAAAGCAAAATCTGGGCACTGCATCAGCTGTATTAACAACATTTTTGTGGGATAATTCAATTCAATAGTCAAAACAATTGGATATTTCGTTATTTACATCAGTTATTTTCACCAAGCCTAATTTAACATATTCTTTTCAGACTAGTACTCCTTTACATTATGTATTCAAACTATTGAGTATTAAAATGAAAACTGATTAATTGTGAATAACAGATATTCAGATAAGCTTAAGATTAAATGAAATTAGAATCTAACTCAAATTGTTCATTATTAATATAAATATAAATATAAATATTTGATTACATTAATGAAATCTTACCAAGTTTTATTTTTATTTTTTATTAACCCTTTATGTATCCATAATAATGTGCAACTTACATAATTACATACATTGTGGGTGAAAATTTAAGGTTGTGAGAACTGCCCTGGTGGATTTAATAGGCTACAGCCAATTGATAAGGTGAATGGGATACTGCAGTTTAACACGTTAAAAAAGTAATCATTTGGACACACCGGTAAAATCAATAAGCAATAATAATAAAAGGACTTAAAGGGCAATAGCCAAACTGTAAATCACACCCGCTTGATCTCTCAACCTCTCGATATTTACAGAAAAATATTATTTATAATAACTATACGCAGTACGAATGCCAATGATAATAATAATAATAATAATAATAATTTTATCTCGCACTTTTAGAGAACTTTTATGGTCCTAGACCACTAGCCACTATCACTCGTCAGCTGTCTGATAATTCATGTTAATCCTATCTGATGCTAGTATGTGGACACAAATATTTACTGGTCTGAATTCAAACGGTCTTTTGAATTTAACATCATTATTAGTGCATGAGACTCGAGTGGATTTATCTGAAATTTACCTCATTTAGGTTTATTACCAATTTAGAGTGTTTCTTTTTTAAGGTTAGAAGAGGAGTCCTTTGATGGCAACCGGATGTTCTTAGATGGTTAACACAAATTGCACTTTGCTGATGCATTTTTTTACCATGGTCTTTAAAATCTGGTTATCAAAAAAGTGGTGACATTACTGAATACTACTAAACGGAAATGCTGCATTCATAGATTGCTGGGTGGTATTGTATTCAATAAATGTCAAAGAGCAGCGATTTGAAAATTATCGTTTGGATGTTTGCAATGATATTTTGCATAGAAATATAGAAGTAATCTCAAAAGTGTTCAGCTGGTTTTCAAAATTAACTGTAATCCTAAACTAATTTGTCAAATGAATCCTGAGCTGAATACCACTGAATACTTAACGCCAAAGGATATGATTACATGTGGTAAAGAAAAGTAGACTAAAGTCAATACGTATAATTAAAAACAATGTTTGTATCCAGAAAAAACAAGTTATTAAGGCACAGTTATAGACACCTTATTGAGTCTCGGAAAAAAAATGTCTTGAAATAGATTGACTGAAATAGCCTGAAATAGGCCTTGCATCACCACACTACTCAAATAATCAAGATTTTACGGTTTTACTGCGTACACACACACACAGACACACAGACCCACTCACACACACAAACATTTTTTTGGTTAGGTTTACGGTAATTAAACAGAATCACACTGGAAAATGAGTGCCAATTTTGACTTTTTGATTTTCAAAATCCTTCGTTAGAGGCCTCCGTCTTGGCAGACTAACCACCACGTCAACATCGACAAAAAAAAAAAAAAAAAAAAATGTAGAAAATTCTCTCTGTCTTAAGGATGTTTCTGGATACAAATGACCTTTTTGTCCAAAACCAAACCACTCAGTCATCACAGAGAGCAGCAACAAAAGCATAGTAATTAGGTAATTCAATCTCAACAAAAACACCTAAGACAGCTTAAATCGAAAAGGCTAACCTGCCACCATTCATTTGCATTATTCACACTATAAAGACACTGGTCACGCGGAGGATATTAAATCTCAGGCAGCGTTGCATTGTTGCGTCTTTAATTATCAACATCACGGAGGAACGACGGAGGCTGGCGAATAATAAATGTGAAAGCATGCTTGTGGCCCATTGTCCCAGGCTTCTTCATTAAACCGCATATGTTCCCCGCGTCCAGATAACAGACCATTAACATCACAAAAGGAGGAGATAAATGGGTCAGCCCGACCAGCGAAAAGTCAGCGGCGATACAAACAATACCATCAGCGCGACAAGCGGAACAAGTCGTCAACAACAACGCGCCGCCCCGTCTGCCCGTTAACAGTGGCGCATTCAGAGCAGACCGGACGTCTGCGGAGGCCGAGTGGTCACGTGATGCATTTCAGAATGTCCGCCGCTGCCAGCTGATAATTGCTCCTACTTAACCTTTCTGTCCACTCTGCAGCCTGCTGCACCAACCCATTGCGGGGGGGGGGCGGCTCGGTCGACCCCTGAAAGGCGCACGCGATGACCCATCACACCCAGATTATCCTATGTCTGCCACCGACCGTGTGGGTCACATGACAGTTACAACCCACCCCACATATAAAGGCCTTTAATGACTTCCCGTGCTATTCTGTGGCTTTCACTGCAAACTCTTGCACATATCCTTGACAGTTCATACGTCGAGGGAGAATCTCGTTACTCTTCTCTTTTGGAAGCACGGGGCAAGTATTTAATTAGTTAGCTAATTGTCTGAGTAATCAGTAGACAACTCGGCTCAAAGAGTAATCAATCTCACCAGGGCTGTGCTCTATCACATCAAAGAATCAGTAATTAACGCTGTTGACTGTGGGACGTTCAGGCAGCTTTGGGCTCGTTAGGCTGAACCGTAGCGTGGGCGCTCTGATCACTTACAAAACTACGGAGGGAAGCTGAATTTCTTCCAGGGAGCGAGGACGAGAGAAGGGAGAGGACGGCTCAAATTAACGATGAGCCACCGGCAGGCTTTGAAACAAAGAGGGGTTAAGTATCACACCGAGGCCGCGGTGGGCGCGGGAAAAAGCGCCTTTAGAGCGAGGGCGGGTGCGACGCGCGAGAGGGAAGATTTTCTCGGAGCGCGCCCTGACTGAGCGGCAGAGGAGCGCACGTCTGCCGGCGCGCACCGCGGCGCGGGCCCCCCGTTTGCGGTTGTCACGTGCGCGGGCACCGGAGTCGCACATGCAGAATGCCTAATAAAGCGAGGAGAAATCATCTCGCTGGTGAGATGGGAAACAGCAGGAGCTGACATATACAAAATCAAAGACGCTCAGTCTCTCGAGGTGAACGGCAGGTCTTCTCTGTTAACAGCACGGGAGACAAGCGCAGGCTCCTATCCATGCATCTACAGCGACAATATAGCACCCAGTCAAACACCAAATACAAACTGTCTGAAATGCAAACAAGCACCGACATTTTCACCGCTCCCAGCCCCAAATCCATATATACCGTTTTTCGCACGTGCATTAAGCCACCTATGTCTTCAGAGTATGTATTTCCATTTGCGTAGGGTTCAATGCGGCCACAAAGCATATTCAGTGTGCACCAGGCTGTGGCCTTTGGAAATGGCCATTTCTTTCACACAGTTGTTACATTTTTTTTTTTTTTAATCAACCCAATGCTTGCTTTTTATATTTTGACGGGGCCATGTTTGCAGGGTTGCTAGGGGGTGGAAATGAATAGATTTGGAGCAAGGATTGCGGGGACACTTCTGGGAAACTGCCACCGCAGTGGGGATGGCATCCGTGGCCAATCAGCTGAATTCACATGTCTGGGGAGATTCTCCAGGCATCGCACAAGACTGTGTGCCCTGTCATTGAAATTACCGGTACACTAAAATAGCGCTTCCTTGTCTCGACTCCACCATTACCCACCATCACATTAAAAAGCACAGGAAAATGAATGCTTAGATACTGACAATACGGATTGCAAAGATAGTAAACAACAGCAAATGTAACTACACTCTGATGTAAGAAGCACGATCCCCTTTTGAATCAGGGTGCTCCCCTTCCTTCCCGAAGAATGTGCGCCGAACCCCGGGGAGAGGGGAAGGTAAGATTCGGCTTCACGGAGAACTACAGGTAAAGTGTTCAATAACCGTTGGCACACGTTAGCATAATTAAAGGACAACTGCGGAGGCGATTTAGCACAGTGACTGACACTAAAGGCACGACGCGTGTAAGCTCAGAGCGCTTTGTTACAACACACGGAGCCGCCAGAGCCGAAATCCTTCAAGTCTATCATCAGCTAGTCAATTGCTTGACCCATTTTTTTTGCTGGCCCTGCACCCGTGGTAATTTCCAACGTACCTGCACTTCAGAAAGAAGATTTCGGCAACCAGATTAACATCAGCTGGGAATGAGGATATAAACTGGGCAGACGTGAGATGCGGTAAACCTGTTTATATATTTACAGAGCCTTTGCAGTTAATGTACCCTTACATTACGACTTGCTGATAAATGAAGGGGCCCCGCTTTGTTCACTGGACAGGCTGCGAAATGGATCCAAGTGGAGTCAGCCAATTAAGTCAGCGAGAGTTTATGCCTTATTAAATTTGCCTTACATCAACTTTTTTTTTTTTTAATAAGCAGGCGTATTGACAAGGTGACTAATGGGATAACGATCTTGTGTGCTTTGGCATTGATCAATGATTTTCGTTTTCTGCCGTGTCTTGTGGACAGGTCTAATACAGAGATATAATTAGGTCCTGACCATTGATGGCCGCTTCATGCATCTTTTTCTCTCCGTTAGACGATTATTGGTAAAAGCTCTGTTTTAGTCATTACCTTTGTATAAATGTGAACATTGTGTCTTCGGGATGGGAAGGCTTCTCTGTCTCACTGTGTATCTCATTAGCAGCGCACATGCCTGGGGCTGAGGAGCGTAGCGCAGACAGTCCCTTTCTCCCCCCTCTGCCGTCACAAGTAGCGCGGGCCGGAACGGGGCCTCTGTCGAGCCCGGCAGGAGCCCAAAAGCCGCCCTGACACACGCATGCTGGGGGGCCTTTCAGCGCTTCCGCGGCAGCCCAGGGGGAGCAACAAATCCTTCCCAGCTCTGGATCCCTCCGTGGTGGGCGCCTGCATGGGTCACGGCTGGAGCATGAAGGTGTGCCTCCACCGGGGCGGCGCCACACACGCAGGAAAACCACTTGTCCGTGCTCTGCAACACAAGCACGTTGAATAGCCTAAAGAAGCCTGCTTTTACGTTATGCCTGAGACCATAATAAAAGAAAGCTCCCTTCTCTGGTCCTCAATGATATGTCTTAAAACTTAGCAAGTGGAGGAGATTATAGCACTTAGTTATTGCTTCCAACGGCCTTAATACATTTTTTTGCCACAGTTTGAGAGCTGAAAGACAGCTTTTTTAACATTTGTTTTAAAACTTCAAAATGTATTTCCAATCCACTCCACTAGGGTGCATTTATGTTTGCCTTTTGTGAGTCATTTAAATTAAAACAAAAAGTCAGTGGTGCAGGCCCAGGTGCTCATTTTCAGGAACAGAGATCCTCACATAATGTTTTGTGTGTTTTTCAGGAAATGTTTGAAAGCAATTAGGCGTGTGAGCTGAAGTAGAACCACCAGTCAACCTGGCCGGGCTCTCCCATGTCACATTCATCACCGGCTCTCGTTGATTACATTTAAACTTTTACTTGAGGATTCCAATGCAAACAAAGACTGTAAAAAAAAAAAATACCTGAGACTTTAACTCTTTAAGAGTTTCTTCAAACAGCGACGCAAACAGTGATTCCACAGTTAAAGTCCCATCAAGCAACAACAGAACTGAAGACAAAAATAAAAATCAATTACTTCTGTTTTACACTGCACACATAACCATGGTCATGGTCATTGACTGATTAAGCAGGTGACACTATTTTTCAATATTAACACCACATTAGCTAAGCTGACTGTGAATATAGAACATCAGGACAAAGTTGTGGAAATGTCATTATACATTATTAATGTCAGGACCGCTATGTATTTTTAAACCTCTAGGAATGTATTCCATGTTGCGCTGGGGTCTTACGTAATGTCTCTAAAGCTTAGATATATTGCGTAACTCCATCAACCCTTGTTGTCAAATTCAAGAGGCAGAAAGCTTCATCTTTTTTTGCATTACGAAGTGCATTAAAAGGCCTGTAAACTTCCTCAAAAGACCTGCAAACTTCCCCAAGAGACCTGCAAACTTCCCCAAGAGGCCTGCAAACTTCCCCAAAAGGTCTACAAACTTCCCAAAAAGGCCTGCAAACTTCCCCAAAAGGCCTGTAAACTTCCCCAAGAGGCCTGCAAACTTCCCCCTCAAAAGTCCTGCAAACTTCCCCAAGAGGCCTGCAAACTTCCACAAGAGGCCTGTAAACTTCCACAAGAGGCCTGCAAACTTCCACAAGAGGCCTGTAAACTTGTACAAAAGGCCTACAAACTTCCTCAAAAAGACTACAAATTTCCCCAAGAGGCCTGCAAACATTTGCAATGAAGGACAAAGGGGATCAAACTTAGTTGTTTTCCTTTTCATTGTAAAACGCTAAGAAATACCCATACCCACATTTTCTGGATCCTGGAGTTTTCTGGAAACAATTCTTGAATACAGTTTTGATATTTTAACGTTTAACATTTCAGCAATAGTATATTAAAAGCCGCTGCAAGCTTTTTGTATTTCTGCTCTGGGGGAAAGCACAGCAGAGTGACACCTTTAGGTGTTGTTGCAAAAATGGGCTGAGCGACTAATAGTCAGGTGTTACTTCTACATCAGGCTTTACGGTAAACAGTAATACCTCAGCATTAATCCAGCCAACAGATTTACATTCAAACAGATCTATTTCTAATCCTCTTTCTGATTTTTAAAGACGGTTTAGCAGTTTCATGCAAGGAAACCTAATTAAGAGATTGTGTACCAACACATTCCGATCCCTCACACGGACCGCTTGCCTTCCTTGATACAGCGTCACGATTATTAACATGTATGCAGCGGACCTCGAGAACGTCAATAGCAAACATCTAAATTCCGATAATGGGGGAGGGGGGGTGGCATAATACATGTCAAATTCCACTTAAAATTCTGGTTTCTCGTTTTGATTCACTCTCTCTTTAAAAAGAGTTAGCGGGGAACGCCAGCCCGTCTCGAGGATTTTTGGGTAAATCCTAGCTGTCAGGTTCCTCCTGACTATCAAGACAACTTTGTGAGGCAAAGAGCTTTCACCGCCTTGATCGACAGCCAGTGGATAATGTAATTTCCTTGTTCTGTAGGGGTGTCATTGCGTGGCCGCGCCTCGTGCGATGACGCTGATACCTGGGCAATAGGTCTCCGACAGCAGTCGCAGATAAGCATCGTTTCCACAGGGCTTATCTCACCTGTCTAGTATGCATGTGCTCTGATTATTTTCATGTATTAAGCAGACCAAAAAAAAAAAAAAAAAACATGTATCCTCTAAGGGTTTTGAGGGGCGGGGTTGCATTGGCGAGTGCGCCTTCATTTCTCTTGCGTGGATCGATGCCCGTATCCCAGACCGCCTTGACCCGCGGCGGAGGAAACGATGCTCACGTCACATGCTCGCTAATGAGGAAGGTGAATACCCCCGTCAGTGTGCGCCCCAGGGTCGAAGAGCAGCGGAAGATGGGGAGTAGGGGGAAATCGGTTGACACAGCACACCGCTCCGTGATTACAGCGGTGCTCACCCGTAATAGAAAAGCAGATCCGTTAAGACTAAGTGAGCAATACGCGCCCTGACAGAACTCTGCACCTATCCAATTAACATGCTATCATCCTTATCTTCACTCTGGGGCATCACCTGAGTCACCAACGGCTTGTCTGTTTTACAGTAATCTACACTGTCAATTTGCTGCGATAAAATGCCTCTGAGATCATAGGTTTTTGCATACTTAAATTACAGTATTTTAAAATATTTTATCACTCAGTGTCGATATAGGCTCCGCGTCTGGCTAGGCTAGCAGAGTTTTGCGAAGCAGAGTTTTCAGTAGTAAGATTTCATGTTACTACTGAAACCAGTGGGGGAACTGCTGAAAGCACCACCCCATCCCCGAGCATGAACAGGCAGTTTAACGCAGCTTATATTTTTTTCCAGTCTAAACTATCTGAAACCTTAAACTGTAGTAACGCAGGCGATTGCATATCAGTGCATAAATAAATAAAAAAGTCAATAAACAAAAGGGTTTGATTATGAGGGAAGCGCCTCAAGGGCCATCTCTCTCTCTACAACAACGAGCGGGGCATTTCGCTGACACCATGACAGATACAGTTAATAAGCAGTCTCTCCTGCAGGCTAATTAAAAATTAATCTGCAAGGAGTGGTCAGCGAAAAAATAAACATGTCGGTGGACGGAATTCATTTAATTCGTTCTCTGTTGTAGCCTTTGGGACCGTTTCAATTCCCCAGTTCTGCAGAACCAGACTGGGTCCAGTGCAGAGATGAAATTAAGTCTCCTCGGTATTTGGGGTTTGTGCGACTTGCCAGCCCAGCTAAAAGCTCCCTGCTCGTCTAGCTTCATGAATATTTCGACCACACTTAGAAGTCAGGATTGAAAGATGAGATTGCTGGTATTTGCTTCCTTTTGGTGTAATCGTTGATAAAGAACTTATGCATAATAAAAAATATCCACATGCATTTTAAGTTATAGTATAGTTTAAGTAAATCTAAATTCGTAACAGCATGTTGTGTTCATGACGATTCTTTCTGAAATATCGTAGCATGATATGTTGAACAATTAGGTTGTTACATTGAGAGTGCCCAATACCTTGGCTGGGACCAAACCAAAACTTTGACAACCTGCTGATCACTTTTAATAAAATTTTATTTAGTAGTGTTTCCCTTTTTGGTACGTATCTTAAATTTGCGCTTATATACAAGAAAACGCTATTTATTACATATACGTAAAGTGCGATCGGCCTGTTGCCAAAGTTGACCTGGTCTCAGCCCTTAATTGTTTCAGTAGAAGACACATAATAAGGTCAAATACAAGTGCTGATACTGAACTCTTTTTTTGCATTCCTATAGGGAAATATCACCCAGTCTACCTGAAACATTTAATAATGTGTCTCCTCTCTGCATCCATTTTATAAGAGAGGAAGCTACCTTGTTCTGTCCATATACAAAAGCAGTATTTTTACTGCTTAGATACCAGCAATTTAGGGCCTGTTAGTGAATCTTGTGGGCAAGTTTATATATGTGAACACATTATATACATGTGAACATGGACTGTTTAACAGTTGATCTCGCCTTGTTTCGCAGCTCACAGTTCAGCTAATTTGCTGCTCGCTTAGGCTGTTGTGGTGGAGCTTAAATGAGGTCTGAAGTGGTGTTTTTTACTTATCCGGCGAACAGAAGGGAAATGGTGCACGCTCTCTGGAAGGCTGCTATCCCAACGGGACGGCCTAGCCGTAAAATGATGGCCGTTTCCCCACTCAAATCACCAGGATACAGACACACACAAACAAACACACACAGGCATTCAGAGCTGGGAGCGTGAGGCATAACGTATGGTCATCCACAGTCTACCGTTGTCTGCGTGGCGCTAAATCCTATCACAAACCATTACGTTTGTTTTTTTTCAGATGAATCCCTCGATTCATATAACAAGTTCAAGGAGGTTTTCCTTATAGATTTAATTTGAGCTCTCAAATACATAAAAGTGGATAGTGTTCCACATTTCGGAGTGTTTATACACAGAAAAGAATACACAGACAGCTTGGAATCATTCAAAATCGAAAATTGGTTAAACATAACCATAATAATTTTATGTAGTTACTATATATCATATTGGTATAATGTTATTATACAAAATACTTTATCTATATATATATATATATATATATATTTGTGTGTGTGACTGTGTTTTTCACTTTTGCGACTACATATGATATAGTAGACAATGGCATTAGATACAATCTCACACAATACTAACAGTGCAGTTTGAGAAGAGAAAACCATTCACTTGCAGATAGCTAATACAAACATAACACGGCCCAATTAGAGAGCAATTTGAAACAAACCATCCGACTGAAATTCTACGGGAGGAAATTAACTGGGCTCTGAGTTGTAATTGTGATTGGAGCGTCTGGTCACCATGGATCCAGCCCCTCGCTGGAGACGTTTTGTACACAGCTTTCTCTAATCATGAGCCCCCAGGACGTCTCCCGGCCCAGCGGACTATGTCAGCAGCCATCCACATTCACACCCCGACAGAGAGTAATTGGATCCCGTGCGAAGGCAAGGAGATGAACATCCTACACAGCCCAATGCACCTTTTGGGTGTCAGTGAACCTTCCTCCTGTATATGTCAATATCATTTAATTGATGTGGACAGAGGCCAAATAATAAGTGATGGTAACAAAAAAGTGAAAAATTAAACGTTCAGAAAATCACCTTACGACAATGTATAATACCAGCCTGAAAGAGCATGGAAACTGTTGGGATCCCATTCGGGAGTGTCAGTTGTTCGCAGGATCCACTGAGCTAATGTGCATAATTAATCAGAGAAGAGCTGTTTCAATAATAATGGTGTTCTAGATGGGAGGCTCAGGATTCGATTATAAATGACACAATTACCCTTGTGATGTGGGGGCCTACTAACCCCATACATTGGAAATCTGCTGTTTTTAGCGTGCCGCTGTTTTGTTTGTCCATTTCCCAAAGGATATTGTGTGTGTCACATGTATCCAATCATGGCTGATACAGTGTCATTCATTAAGCAGGTCCGCAGGTGGAAATACAGCGTCCAACGCCCATTAAAGTGAAAGCGCTACGGTAGGATATTGAACATTTCATTTCATCTGAATTCCAGGGGTTAAATATCAACAGTTTTCTTTCTGTTTCAGCTCTTCAACCTCAGCGTGCCTTCGGTTGTAGAAATTGGAGACATCGCCAAAACTTGTCTAAGTCCCTCTGTATATTTTAAAGTCTGTCATTCCTTTAGCTGGAATTAAGCTCAAAATACTTCTGCCTAAATCAGTGCTTCAGAGGGAAGGACTTTTGCATTTAGAAGATATAATTCTGTATCACGAAAAGTAGAATTTCTATTGCATTGATTATATAAACTAATCCAATCTACTGTATAAATTTGCACTGTGCTTAATGTTTCTAAATTAATATCTGCTGCACCATGGGAGTCCAAGAGATATTTAGACACTTTAAATGAAACATATTTAGCAATATATTCAAATTCAAACAATTTTCCTTTCTTCAGTTTTTACCAGAACCGTCCCCTTCCCCCTTTTCCACATGCACGGGTTCGTGTGCATTAAGATGCAATGGCTGCAGAACATTTACAGCATATCAGGATTGGACATGGAAGAAAACTGCTTGTTAAAGCGGATAGCAGGTGAGAGACAAAGGCTGGAAATGGGCACGCTAGCCCACATGATTATCACCGTTTCATATATTTCCTTGTTCACACCTTTTGATAAGACACCTGTGCAGATCCACCTTGATAATTACCCGGTTGCCGAGATGAAAAGGGAGTGTAAAAAGTTTATTTAATGCTATGGACCTGGGACCCTTCCTCATTTGAACAACGTGTTGACATTGCCCCATAGGGTGCCGCGATGCTGAAGATTCTCTCACTTTCAGAACAAGGCTTAGCAAAGGGGATTCACCAAGAAATTAAACCGGGTTGATTTGTCTCTAATTAATTGAGGCTTGTGAAAAGTGGTACAAAGGCAATGTCTCAGAGTTAAGAATGTTGTTAACACCCACTAAAATATAAGCATTCAGTGCTACGCAAGCGCGAGCATGTTAAACTGGTATTAAATGTCTGGAGGAACTTACATCACCATAGAGATTCATTTGTTGGCATTGTAAGAGAACAGCTCACCTGTTCCCTGTAGAATTGCACCCTGTCTGCCATGGGATGTCCTGTAGGCATGGACATCCTCAGTCATACCCTCAATACTCCACCCTCATTTATTTTTGCTTCACTTTAGTAAAAGCGGCTCACTTCGGAGAAATAATGTCTTGAAACTAAACGTGTCTTATATTAACAAGTATATTGGGGGTTACAGAATAGTGTATAAAAATGTATCATAAAATGAATCATATCACGTGACTAATGATTTAATATTCCAGGGATTCTTGGAGTCAATGGACGCACCTTGAAAAACATATTGTAACCACTTTTATTCTTACCCTTTGCAACATTGGAGGACTGAAGATGTTTTTTGGCCTCTTCTTGGCCAAACCATATTATTATATATATTAACCATATTTTTTTTCGTACAAGCTCAACTTTAAAGACCAGAAATTATTTTTTATTGCTTTCATTACTCTAAAGCCAATAGAGAAAAAATACAAACGCTATAATGTCAGCCTGCAAACAACTAGCCTGTTTGTCTTTTAAGCTTTCATTGAACATTGAGTCCATTGAACAGACTGGCCAGGAACTTGTCCACACCTCTTCCATTAGTCACAGGCATGGGAAGTTTTAATTTTTAATTATTTATTTTATTTCTTTTGGAATCGCCAATCATTTTTCTCCCAGATTTCGTAATTGTGCTAACGCACCTCAGAGGGTGAGGAAGTGGATCTAGTCTCCTCCATTCCTGGTCACCTTCGAGCCACGTGTCTCTCTTTTGCACACTGCAGTCCACACATCTTGCAGAGAGGCTCAGCGCCGACTGGGGGAGAGGGGCATCCCTGTAGACGGTACTGCCAGCTTGCAGGCATCAGAGAAGCCGGTCAGAGACGCTCGTTAGTGGCAAGTTGCCTGTTTAATCCACCCCAGCTCCACCGATTCTGAAACCACAGCTGTGCTATTTCTATTCACCTACAAATATACATGGTTAGTTATAAACGTGTTTTTTTTTTCTTCTCCCCTAACAATTATAAATAACAATTTACTGCCTGCAGAACAACATTGTTATTAGCAACTGACCAGAATAATGGCTGGCTAGCCTGGCTGAAGATAAGGGCACCCATCGGCAAAACAGACAGCTTTCTGTTTACGTCGCTAAACAGATTTGGACACATATTATAGAGGTTTTAAGTGCATTTAAAGGCATTCCAATCGGAGCCCGGAAAAATGTGGAAAACATGCTGAAAATTGGGGACAAACGCCAGCACATGTATCTGTCAACTCCCGGTTTCTACTTCTGTGTCTGTTTTCCTTTTTTAGGCAATCTGAGGAAACCAGGCCCATGGTGTCTAATCCCGTTTTTATCCTCGCCCTCCTCTTGTATCACACTTTCAATTTCATTTGCTGGTCCTTTTGTGCAATTTCCATTTGATCTAGGTTTAAAAATTCACAATCTATTCAGGGACATTTAGCTGGTTTCATGCTGCTGCAGCGTAGCTCCGTTTATACACCGGATCTGGTAATGCTGAGCATACACCTTCATGCAGGAGGCAATGTAAAAGCAGCCTTCCCTTGCATCCTTCCTTCACGATAATATAGGTTTAACGTGTAAACAAGCACGTTTGGGCAATTTGATTAGAGCTGTTTGTTGTATGTGCTGCGGAAAATTTTCCCGGGGTGTTTCAGTCTTTGAACTATTTTATTCTAGATCATGATTAAAAGGGGCAAATCTTCAGTCCTAAGAAGCAGCTATTACTGATGAGTTCTGGTCGAAGGAAAGACTGTCTATTCTGTCCTGTTCTGCAAGTTTTCACTTATTTTCTCTACAGCGTATCTCATCTTTGTTTCTGACAGTAAATCATGGTGCCATTGAGAGACCTGGAGGTAAAGTGGTTTTTGAATGATCTTTGAATATAAAATTACTATGACTTTATGACGTTTAAACATACATGTCAAGATTCATACCAGGTCATTGATAACTTTTTGTTCGCAATTGCCATGCGGCAGTCATATTTACACCATGTTGGCTGTTGGCTCAGATAACTCCAGGCCAGTGGTGCACAACTCCAGTCCTCGTATGCTATTTCTAACTTGTTCCAACTGCACCCTAAATTGGACCTTATTAGAAGCTTAATTGGCCCAATAAAGAAACTTGGGCGGAGCTGGAGCAAAAACCTGAGGAACACTGGAGTTATGCACCAGTGCTCAAGGCCTGTGCATGAAATTAGGCCACAGAGAGAAATAAATGAGTGTTATAGTGGTCCACGGTACAAACATGTGGAGCTTAAGACTAAAATCACCATGTACCGAGGTACAGCACCATGCAAAGGAGAAGGGAGGACTGACAGAAATAAGGACGGAATCACCATGTACTGAGGAACGCCACCATGCAAAGGAGAAGGGAGGACTGACAGAAATAAGGACCGAATCACCATGTACTGAGGTACGGCACCATGCAAAGGA
>JAOYSI010001911.1:0-45901 GCA_025775065.1 Hiodon alosoides | reverse complement strand
CCAAACAGTCAATGCCAGACCACCCAACAGTCAATGCCAGACTACCAAACAGTCAATGCCAGACCACCCAACAGTCACGCCAGACTACCCAATTTCATCCGTACGTGACTTAATATGTATCTGTTCACAGGATGTAGCATGACACAAAGGTCCAGGGCCGTCACACGGAGGTGATCCAGCACACGGAATCAGAACCCCAGGTTATGGCCTTGAGTTGACATTTCAACAAACACTGAACTTTGCTCATCACCGGAACAGACTAACGGAAGACTAAACATCCTTTACAGTCTGGATTTAATGCAAACTTTTGCACTGCCGAACAATAAGCAAAATAAACACGCTATTTCTGTTCGCACTGCCAATCCACACAGGCTATTTCAATATGTTTTTATTTTAATAAAACTGGCAAACTGTTAACAACGTTAAAAATCAGTCTACTCTTATTTAGTCACTTTAGAAAACAGAGAAATGGTTTCCGGCATATACACACCCACGTTTTTGGTGTGCTCCTAAAATTTTTTGCTAAAAAAAGTTTTTAAAAGTAGATTTCTCAAGACTTCGCAAAGTTGGTAGTAATATGATCCCTAAACATTCCGCCATCTCTGAATACAGTGAAATAGATATTAGAATTAACCATTACCGCTACTACTATTGCTACCTCCTAATAATTCATAAGATGAGAAAGGAATAACGTAGTGATGTTAATGATAAGACTGAAATCTTTAGTCCATCTTCACTGGCGTCCGCATAATCATCTCAGCCTAGGTCCTCAAACGAGGACAAATGAGAAACAGCAGCCACATCAAATAAACTGACCCATCAACTAGAAAAATCAATCAAGTATGGATTTAACATAGCAGTAACATAAAAATACCTTAATTTTTTTTCAACCGTTACCTAACCCTAATACTTTCTCGACATACCACAGTTGATTAACTTCCTTCCAAATTTGCGCACGTATAAAATATTGCGCAGACACTGGTGATAGTGGAACGATTGGAATGAGAAGTATTTCCCAACTGTCTCTCCTATAGCTCCAGTCTGAATTAGGTCATAGTAACCCTCCCTCTCTGACAGTCTCTGTAAACCGCATCAGTGTATTCAAAAACCACATGCGGAGATCAGGACTGAACATGCTGGAAAAAGTGCCCAGGAAGTTTCCAATCAAAACATCACAGAAAACATGCAAATCGACAGATAATTCTCCAGTTCCTTCATTCCGTTCTAAACGATTTTCAATTTCCAGCTTTAAAGTGACAGGAAAGGAAATTGTTGACATTCCCGTTTGATATGTTCCAGAGATCACAGTAAAGACAGAACATGACTACAGCATGGCGGAGGCATAGGTTGCCAAAGAAAAGTAAAAAATAAAATGCCAAAACCTTTTTATGATTCTCTTTCAAAAAAGCTAAACATAAATACATTTTCCTTTATCAATGTTCCATCCCAGAAGCTTCTGGTACACTCAGCAGTTTAAAACTGAAATAGAAAGTGCATCTCAATGGCTATATAGTTGTAAAATATCTCGAACAAACATACATCAATAATTTAATGGATTAAACATACAAGTAAACTAATAAATAAAAAATTACAAAATTACAAACAAAATAAAAATCAGTTTGTCCACAGAATTAAGTATGAAAAATTTCAGGCAATTCACAAAGTGATACAGTCCAACATCTAATCGCATAACTAACTTAAACAACTGCCTGTCAATTTATCAGAATAATCACTCACACCCAACAAATGCTGGTCTCGGCTGCACTCAAGCAAGAGTACTGCACACCCCCATAGAAACCCCCTGAGTTCAAAAATGTGCATCTCTCAGTCTCATGCAAAATAACAGCAAGCCACTTCAAACCTGGTGATTTAAGCCCTGTCTAACCCCTCTGCCAACCACCTGCCCCCATACCACTGTGCAACATAGCGGTATCCACCCCAAAAACCCCAAGATAGTAACAAGCACAACTCACCAGAAGTCTGTTTGAGACGCCGTGAAGCCACTTTCAAATGCTTGGTCCTACCCAGCTCTTCCCCCAGCAGATAGTACCAGCCACTGATCTCCTAAGACAATCAGGTCACGAAGCAAAAAAAAGTCAGCACTGGATTTTCATAGCCACACTTGGTGGAAAAAACTGATGATGAGTTAGGAGAGCTTTTAATGTGTGTGTGTGAGTGTGTGTACGCGTGTGCACGCACACACACACGGCTGAGTAAGTGGGAGGGATGCATGCGTTATTTAACCAGCTCTGTCAATTTTAGACCGTCGTCACCAGCAGTCAACCACATCCCTCAGCATTCCGCCGCGGTCTGCTCCGACCCGAACGTGGCTCGGCCCGGCAGTCTGCCTGCAAGGCAGCGGCTCAGCGCGCCTCAGCAGCTAATGCGCCAGCCTTCGGCCGCAGCACCCAGATGGCCGTTTTTATATAAACCCACAGTGCTGGAGCCAGGCAGACTTCACATATAATCCAGCGGGAGCGTTTACACCCCCATAGGCATTGGGAAGACTGCATTTTCCGTCATCAGAAAGCTGTTTACTTTTACTTACTCCCTTACAAGAGCCATCCTAGGAAAGAGTTGCAATGGCAGTGGCAGAGCCTCTGGATAGAGTGACATTTAGCCATCCTAAATTCAAAGTACGGTTATAAGCAGCACCGATGAGCCCCAAACAGGGCAAAACGTGTCAGTAGTTACTTGGCTTAGAATTTAAAAGCTGCGATTGTAAATGCTGGAATGGTTACTTTCACGTAATAAATAAACTTAAGCAATTCAGTTTTAGCTTAATTTTCCCAAGTAGTAGCATTGGCTGCTTTTTGTCCTTTCCTCTGTCCAACTGATTCCACACAGCTTCAATTATATTGTGGTGGGGCTCTGAAGTGGCCATTCTAATACCGTGAGTGTTCCATCTATGGGCTCTCACTCTAGTTGGCCTTAATCGAGTTTGGGATCCTTATCATGCTGAAAGACGCACTCAATTTTAGGGGTTTGAGCATTTTCATGTCTCAAACCCCTGATATCTTGTTTTTACAATGGTCGTTTTTTGCCCACAGTGTTTCCACCAAGCGATCGTATTTGTTCAAAGCCATCAAAGTTTTATTGAGTTCATTCAAATGGAATCTAAAACAGGCATTTCTTGTGCTACTGACTGGCTTCCGAAGCTTTCAGATGGTTCGTAGGTTTCCAAAAATAACGAAAATGCAACTCTTTGTAAGTTTAAGTACTGAAGCTGAATTGTTTAAGCAAACATCCACATTTACAAATGGCTGGCTCCTCAGGCACACTTAAAGCACTTGTCAAAGCTTACATCACATAACCACCAACTCTCAATTGCTCTGAGTGAGATGGGATTTGGGAATACAAACGTATATCAATATTTTAATGAACAAGAAACAAATCAAATTATGCTTTTTCTTCCTGTGGAATGCTCTTCACGTCCCTATGAGACCTGAGCCAGAGCAGCGAGAGATACATTGTCGGGGTCTTTATTAGTTAATGCAAAAAGAGATCTGAAGACTATTGCAAAGCAAAGCAATCTGGGAGGATAAACATTCCCATAGACATTCAAATCCATAGATTATTCAATATTTAGAGCACAGCACTTCTTAAAATATACATCTTCCGGAGTTAGATTGGCAGTAAATGCTAGATTTGCAACCTCTGCATTGTAATCCTATCACTTCGGTGCACAAAAGAAAATGGATAATGTGATGCCTGAGTCAGAGGAAGATAAATTTTATCTCATTCTGCAATAAACACACAAAAAAAAAAGCAATATTCTTCTAGTACAAGAAATCCACCTGCAATTAACAAAGGGGAAAAGAGCCATCTGCTGGTTGCCCAGTGTATAGCAGTTTGTCATTACAAGAATTATCTGATTAGGTGTTATTTAAGGAAATGGAAAGCTAAACTCAGCCTTACCCAATAAACATTACACATTACAGTTGTGTTGTGATTATCTGGCTGTAAAAGTGGAACCGTCTGGAATTAGTAGTTTGAAAACCCTCATGAAAGCAAAGAGTTTTGATGCTGAAAATCTCTCACGGAGGCTACACGAAGATGAGAAGTCAGAAAACCAGTAAAGCAAGATAGAAGGGGAGAAGAGAGTAATCTTAACTTATTGTTACTTAACTTATATGTTATTCGAGTGTGGGGTATAATCCACACACACACACACACACACACACACACACACACACACCTAAGCTACCCTGGCTCCCAGAATCTCTCACTCATAGACATAACCGTTTCGTCAGTTCAATATGCAGTAAAGATTTTGTGGCTGAAACACAATCCTGTCCTATCCCCAGTGCACATTGGCTGACATGATAACGGTCATAGAAAATGCAGCCGGGGGGTGGGGGGGGGTTGGTGGGGTCACCTTCAGGTCCGATCCATTTGTAAGGGCAAAGCTTGACGTTTTATCCCAGTTGCTCACACATCAGTGGTCACATTAATGCATGAATCTACATTAGTATAAACACGTGGGTGAGTAAAATAAACAATGGAAAAAGCACACCTCTGGACAGAGAAACACAGATTACAATAATTGTAGTTTTGATACTTCAACTCAGTTTATTCTTCAATAGAATGCAGATAATCTTGTGCCACTGAACTTTACTATTAGCCCCCCTCTCAGCTCTGCAGATAAAAATAATGGATTTCATTCGCTTGCGCAGCTTTCCACATTTTTTCAAGTTGAGAAAAGGTCAATGTGAGGAGACTTGTGAATGTATGAACAAAATGAATATATTTGCTCAGTAAACCTCAAAACATTGTGAAATAAGGATGTGTACAGTTCCCAGCCTAAAGTTAATAACAACCGTAGTTGTTAATAACCAGAGAGCTAGTGGGCTATCAGTCAACTGCTTTACTTAAATGTAATAAATCACGTGTTTGGAAGCCTTTATTTCTACACGTAAACAATCGGCATAACGTACAATTGTAATTGTACTCATTATTGTATTGTATTGTACTGTACTGCTAAATTGCGCCAACTGTGCGTCCCACTTATTCTGTAACCATGGACATTTGTGAAAAGACGTGTCATGCCGTTATCAGAGTGATTGAGGCGAATGACAGGGCTATGGTCAAGGCGAGAGGGAGGGGGCTTTCTTCTTCACACAAAGAATAAAATGTTAACATTTCAGCACGCTGCAGTGGTGTGTGGTGTATGGAAAAAAAATGTACACACTGTAAGCGTGTGTGTGTGTGTGTGCAGGATCAGCAGGGTGGCGGTGGGGGAAGACGCCCCACTCTCCCCATCTCAACCTCGGTGACACTTACCTTGCCTGGCGTGACGAGTGAGTGCACTCCGAAACTCATGCAGCCCAGCAATTCACTCTTCCTGCTGAGACACAAAGACGAATATTTACTGCAAAAACACCAACACATCAGCGGCTGTGATGAAAATGGACCCTTCTTGCAGGCATCACAGGCTGATACAGCCCAAAAGGCAATCAGACACAGGGGCAGGACACATATAGAACTCAGCGGAACTATCCTTCGGATTGCAATTACGGCTTTGTGCGAGTTGTTCTCAAAGCCGTAACCAAAAATAACACATCTGATTGCTCGGGAAACCACTCTGATTCACTCACAATGAGAGTATATTGGCCAGCTGTTTATACAAGTCCTTAGGAAGAAATTTCATGTTGGGGGTGAGGGCTGTGGGTCACTAAAGACACTAAAGACATATACTTATCACTTTATACTTATCACTAAAGACAATCTACTTGAAGTTTTGGTCTCGCATTGCCCTCTTTTCACTGGTTTAACGTTATAAAACCTTTCTGATCCTGCTTTAAGAAACTACTTCTCAACGGCCTGCACTGTCAACAGTTACACATGGAATTACTTTTTAATCTAGGCTCCCAGTAACCGGGATGAGTATAAAATGGAGAAGAGAAAACCAGCCATACTCTACAGTGGCGGTCCAGCCAGCAACCGTGATTTCTTTCCATTTTTAAAAACTAAAAACTCTTTTCATGAACCACGTTTTCACACGTTAGTCCAGCTGGTGTCCCGTTTAAATATTTCCCTCAATCTCTGACCATATGATACATCCAGATACAGACCTATACACCTATGTGCCAGCCACATAGAAAACCCTCACACTGCCATTACAAATCGGGATTTTACATCTTCACTGGAGCATTGTTCAACATGCAACGCTATGATAGGCAAGTTGTTTTTCATTCTTTTGTAAACCCACTTGCAAGTTATGCTGTTCCTGCTAACCAAAGCGGGCTGGGAGGCACACTCAACACTGAATTTTATTCAGTTCAAGTTCATTAGAAGCAGCCTAAATGTTGACACCCAGCTTAGTTAAAGCCTCTGCCTTTCCCATAGTGAAGTATTGGATTCAACCAATCAACCCTCTCTATTGGCATGTTATTATCTTCTAAGGCAATGCAATTTGCATTATACACTAATAATTAAAGCTTTGATTAAGAATTAAATCACAACGCTTTGCTTCCTGACACTTTACTTCCTAAATTGTCAGCTAGAATCACTGTAAGAAAAGTTTCAACAAAAGCATTTATAGTGAGGCATTACCTTGAGGTTCGATTGCGATTCCACACAGTGACTAGGAGCCGCTTCTGATGTTCCTCGGCACCAGCAGCACTGAGGACAACAGGGAAGAAGAGAGAGTGGGGTGGGGTGGGGTGGGGGGCGTGCTGAAAAGGAGATCACTGACTAAACCCTCTGGGATTCAGACTTCAGACTCCTCACATCTCATAGATCAAGGATCATTTACAGCCACCTCCTTTTATTCTTTCCTGTTCCTCACGTCCGGTTTGGACAACCTCAGCTCTAGGACATTCTCGTCCCAACATTTTCGACCAGCATGAGGTCCCTAGCAACACCGTTTCTTAGAAAAGCTTGTCAGAGATGCCGTATTTACACCACTGAGCATGACAAGATTCAAACAAGGAAGTCAGGAGACAGAATACACTACGGTTCGCGCAGCCCTATTTAAACCATTAGAAGAATAGTTTTTACAGAAATATCAGCATGGTATAACCATCATCCTCCATAATTACTGACTTACCACCTTTTCAATTCTGCCACACTCCTCGCAATGGACAAAGTGGTAATGACATGGCTAACACATGACAAGCTAAAACAACTACAAACAAAACTACCCAGAAAATCTGAACAGCTCGTCCAGGCCTTTATTCTTCGTCTAACCGTAAACATACATATACATACACACACACACACACACACGCAAACACACACATACAGCTCTGGAAAAAATTAAGAGACAACTGAAAAATTATCAGTTTCTCTGGTTTTACTATCTATAGGTATGTGTTTGAGTAAAATTGACATTTTTGTTTTATTCTATAAACATTTTTTATTCGACTAACATTTCTCCCAAATTCTAAATAAAAATATTGTCATTGAGCATTTATTTACAGAAAACGGTAATTAAACTTTAATACATAATCAGACACCCACGAGGTAACGGCAAACAAAAACTCACAATGCAAAGGTTTCGTGAAAGACGGGATTCTTGCAGTCAGGAACCGTCTTTGTCTTCTGCCAGTTCCTGTGGTCACTATCTGGTACAATCATCGTCTAGATTTTAAAAAGTGGTAAAAAAAAACAAAACAAAAAAGTGTAATACACAAACCAACACACTTTCTGGGCTTAATTTGGATCACTGAGCACTTAAACTATGACCTCAGGTAGAAATGAACATTCAGGAATGAAGGAATTAAACTGCACGGGGTGCGATACCATAGCCTGAGTCTACTGCAGGAGTTACACCCAATGGGCATATAAACCACCTGATATAATGTATATATTTATACAAACCAGTATTCACATATAAAATGAATATACTTACAAATTAGAGGAGTGAAGAGAAATTATTTTAAAGTAATTTAAAATAATTTCTAGATACATAATTAACAGGTGTATTACAAGTGTGTACAAGATATAAGCCACTTGCCTTGACATAGGAGTCACATGTCCTATACTCTTTTCCCATGAGTCCCCGGGCCTCCATGACTATCGATGTGGAAACATGAAGAAACACTGAATGTGTAGACGGGCATCATCACAACCAGAGCTGGTGAAATCACACCTCTTCTCCTGCATGTTCACACTAACTTCATTTAGAATTTCTTCACAGCACGGTTTAATGATCTAACCAAGGGATCTAACCAAGTGAAGTTGTTGTGGTTCACATATGTACTGAGTTTATCATACCCTGTACATAGACTTCAGTGACTGAGTGAGTTTAGACTGCCACGGCTTCAAGACTGAAATAATGGTTCCAGGTGTAATTATTAAAGGCATGTGTCTGTTGCACGCATCCCTTTGTCGGCCAATGTGAAGACTGAGGAGAGCCACACCCACCGGCACCGGCGGGGAATTTGGGTGCAATGGCAAACCTTTTTAAATGCCGTCGTGCTTCCCAGTTAGGTGCTGGAGCTTGGATAGTGTGAACAGGAGCGAGACAGCGGAAGGCAAACAGCGCCTTAGAACAGAAGCTCCAAGACCAAAGAGGCGTGAACTTTGACTTTATTATCAAAAGTCTGGCTTTATTGTGTTTCGTTTCCCCCCCTCGCAGGATGTTACTTTGGCTGTCCTTGTTTCTTAAGGACACTCGTGAATACTTCTGGTTGTCTCATATTTTTTGGGACAATAAATGCCGGTCCATGAGACTGCTAGTAATCACTCCTGAACCAGGCACGTGGGACATGGCACAAATTTATCTATTGAAATCCTAACAACCCCGATTTCATGATAATGATAGTGTCATTTAATGCTTCTTCAAGAACATTTATATTTGTTTAAATCTTGAAATGTACACTCTTTTCAGCTCACAGGGTAATACCTATGATATTTTAATGAGTAAAACCACAAGGTGGTTACAATCCTTGCAGGTCTCTTTTTTCTCTTCTCCTGTCAGAAATTCCTTCAAATTCTACAGACAAGATGTAATCTCCTGAAGCTTAGAAAATTCACATTTTTCTGGACTTTCTCTGGAATACTTTAGTACAATAATCACATTAAACCATCTTTTTTATGTTGATCATTTTAGAATGTTGCCTCTTTTTTTTAATCCAAAAAAATGCTGCGTTATCCAGTGAATAAACCTGTTCCTCAGTGGAATACTTCACAGTACTTACTGTGAATGACCAGCAGCTCATTCTCAGAGGTGACTGACAGTTTCAGCTGGCCTGTAGATAAAGCAAACAGATTTCATCATTACAAGCATTTTCAGAGAATTTATATTCTATATTTAAGTAATCATTATTTTTCGCTTAGTTTAATATTTTTTACAAAATGGGACTGCTGCTAAATTCTGCCGAAAAAGGCACATTTAAGGAAGGTCATTGTGACAGAAAGGTACAATTATTTGTCAGGCACACTTTTTATCCTAATGGGGGTTCTTAAATACAATATATAAATAATCAGGAATGCAAATTCCAAGATGAAACAATCAAATATAAATATTCAGATCATATTATTACTTTATATGGTTTCATTTGTAGGTGCCTTAATCAACGATGCAGATTTAAATAAATCAGATCATATGTCATATCAAAGGGAGTCATTAATGTTTAATGTGCCTTATGCATAAGATGACAATACTTCTAATACATACTTCTAAGAAAAACCAGAAAAATGTCTCATACAAATAAAGAAAACCAGCAAGTTCAATATCAACGCAAGAATAATCCAAGATTATTTACAGCACTAAAGGCAACTACAAAAAGTATATTTTCTACCCTTCCATTTAGAATGTAAATTTTCAGCAAGTTCTTTTTTCACCACTGCATTAATTAACACCCTCCTTTTAATTTGCAGGTACTAATGGGTGCCACACTCCAGCTCCCATCTACATTCTTTACCACCCATTCACTTTCGGGAAAACCGCTTTCTTCTGCAGTGCGCCTCAGCAACTACCAGAGTCGTGTCTCCTGCTTTGAGGGCTGTGCCCTTGTTTCTCACGGCCGGCAGAAACAATGACAGCCAATCACACACACACACACACACACACACACACACACACACACACACACACACACACACACACACACACACACACACAAATCTGGGGCAGCAGTTTCTGGTTGATCCACGGCGCCTCCTGCAACGAAAGACACGGCGCGCACTCTGGGGCGTAACCATTCGATATCAAAGCCGTCAGTCAAGTATCATCCCGCCTTTTAAAATATGTGCAGGAGGCAAATGTATTTTTCATGGTCAAACAGATGGCCCGCTGCTTAACGATACATACTGCCGGCTTCAAAGCCTGGCTTTTCACACTCAGAAAAGCGTGATTATAAATGGCACAGGGAGCAGCCTGAGAACAGGAATGAACTGACACAGGGTGGCAGATGAAAGGAAACGCAGGTTCACAACTGCAAACAGCCAGCACCTGTAGTCTTGCTTTACATAGTCTGACCACCCAATAATGTTTATACTGATGTAATCGCGACACACACACACACACACACACACACACACACACACACACACACACACACACACACACTTTACTTTCCCTTGACTGGAAGTGTGGTTGCTTCCCTGCACTCTGCTGTTAACTTGCTGAGCTACTCAAACCTAGTCTGGAGTTTGTACTGAGGATCCATTATGGCCTGCAGAAGATACATTGAGAGTCAGTTTAGAGAGGGAGCCGGGCGAGTAACTGAGTCTGCTAGGGACAATAATATCACCCGTCTGTCTCCAGACAAGGGTTCAATGTGAGCTCCCCTGGTCTGGAGGTCGGACTATATGTACTTGAGGAGGATGTGCGTTCCATCCCTGGTTGATCCACGTGTTATCCACGATTAAATAGGCTGATAACCAGAAGGTATTGTAGAATAGCTAGTCCAAATGCGAGGAGGACTCAATCTACTAGAACCCTTTGCAAGAAGCTGTGACACTAACACTAAATTTTATGGTACAATTTTTTTTAAATGGTGTTCCAAACTTATGGAACATATTCTCCAGCATATATGGAAATGTAATGATGTATTTTTGGAATATTTTTATAGCACACATTCATTTTGCCGGCAGCTTTTTACTTTTGAGTTGCTTGTTTGTGGTCCTTGATCAAAAGCCAAAATGACAGCCACTTGAAAATGCAAAAAGGAAAATGAGACACAGACTGATCTTTAATTTAAAAGGAGAATGTAAAAACTGTGCAATGGCCCCCTAATTACATGATCACGGTGACTGCTACTGGCAAGCCAAATGGGAGCATTTTTAACAATGTCCAATTAGGGTCCTCCTACACTTGTTAGCTCCTGCCTGGAAGAGAAGCTCTTAGGAGTGTCGGTTCAACAATGGGACCCTGAGAGTGACAGACAGGGGGGAATCTATCCAGGCAAAGGGACAAAGGGAACCAATCCAATCGATTTCAGGGGTTGTTTTCTTGTTCGTCCGCCGACCCAATTAGGAGAGGGTGCCAAGTTGCCCGTCTCACAGCGTAACAGCCAAAGGGCACAAGAGGGCACAGTGCAGTGGTGCCCAGGTGTACACAGAGGCAGTCGATGCAAACATGCGATCAATCTTGAACAGCACGGACTCAAACTTGGGCAAAAAGAGGCCAGACCATGCAAATATATAGATGGACTGGACTCCACACTCCACAGCTTCATCCATGCAGCCCCGGCCAAAGAAAGCACCGCACCCAAGATCTGATGCAGACCCGAAAAGCCGCCTGGTACCCCCTGGTTTCATTCCCCGCGCCTCACCGCTAATGTACTCCAGAGGAAACTGCGACTGACTCAGCATGTAGCCGCCACCCCCCTCCCCAGTGCCATCACACCACTGCAAACAGCCTCTCAAAGGGGAGATGAACCAGGACTTGTTGACACTACAAGCCCAAAGGGTGTTTATTATTTGTATCTATTCTACTATAAAAGCCTGACAGATAACTTGCAGAAAATCCAATTTGGTCTTGGAATGCAGAAGTTTCTCCAGGAAAACAAAAAAAAGTAAGCAACGCTTCAGAGGAAAATCACAAGGGTTTGGAAAGAATCCTAACTTTAGACTACTAAAATCTTGGCAGTGAAATGCATGGGTTAAAGGGCTGGGCCTGTATGGTGAGTAGAACTATGTTTCGCTTTAAGGCAAGTGGTCTGGGGTGAAACCTAACAAGTCTATTCATTGTAGCTTATATTGGTAAAACTTTTATTGTTCCTTTTTAATAGAGCGTCTTCACAGGTCTTATACATATATTAAACAAAGTCATTTACGGGCTGGGTCTGCCAGTTCTATTACATGGTAAGGTTTTTCCTGAGTGATCACGTGTATATTACGGTGCTACATTCCTTCGCTGCTAGGAGAGGGGAATCTTTCAGAAGCACAATGCCGTACGTTACAGAGTTTTGCTGCTAGGAGAGGGGAATCTTTCAGAAGAGCAAAGCTGTACGTTATGGAGTTTTGCTGCTAGGAGAGGGCAATCTTTCAGAAGCACAATGCTATAGTTCACCAAGCAATGTATTATCACCGGGTGGTTTGTGGAGCACAAAGAAAACATTTTCAGTCTTTAAAGGCCTTCGCAGTAACTAGATCTGAATCCCCAGGAACACTCAAGGGACTCTGAAAATCACGAGGAACGCATTCCAAGACACATCCATGCTGTCCAATAAAAAGACTCAACACCCCTACTGACACATTGACATACATTATCTGAATATATACACGCACCTCATGTTCATCTTTAATCTGTGCTTTGTAAAAAGCTCCGGGCTCCGACGCATGTCAAATCACAAGCCTATTCTGCATGTTGGAAACGGCAAATTGCAAGGAGTCTGCAGTAAAGCATATTTAGCAACTTTTAGATAATCAGCCAGCATAACAGCAGTGAGCTGTTTGAGTGCTAACGAAGGTAACAATACATTTACAATTACTTGACACGTACCGAATAATTCTCAAGCACTGTGACGGCAGGTTATATGGTTAAAAGACAACCTAGTTTTATCCATATCTGACCAGCCTTTAAACATTTTGTCTGTTTTGTTTATTGTTTCTTTGAATTTAAGGTATTCATTTAGTGTTTATTACGTCTGTAACATATATAAAACATCAAAACATGCTTGCCCATGGTTCAGCTGGTAAGATGCTGCTAACAAAATAAGGAGCTTTTTTAATAACCAATTGCAAGTAATAAATTGTCCACCCCAACTACAATTTGAAGGCACAGGTCAGAGTTAAATGAGCCGCGTTGGTCATTGGTTTACATTTCTTCACGAAATATACAAACAACTTATGTATAATCCAGTTTAATAGCAATTCAAATTCGGAAAACTAGTTACAAAAGTATGTGCAGATGGTTTTTAAGTGTGGGTTCATTTTCATTAAAAAATTATAGATAAAATTATACCGCCATTCCTATCCATTTTGGACGCAGGTCTTTTTTTGGTCATGTAGGGATGCAGCAAGTTTTAAAACCCGTGTCATTCTGCTAACACATTAGCGTATTACTGTGGTTATTCATATCATCCTAAACTTTTCTAATTGGCTCCCCCGAAATAGAAATTTTAAACCTTTTTTTAGAGCAATGCTCTGGGTTGCCACTTCCTATTTTGTGACTGGATTCAGAGTTTTAATGAGAAAAAGACAAAACATTACAATTAGTGACGCAACAAAAGTTATATAGACGTCCACACACGTTTGCCTGCTGCATCTGACCCACCATCCTGGGTACAGCACTTAAAATTCCCTCCAGCATACTCCTGAATTGCAAAGAATAGTGAGTTTAGAATGTCAGCTGAAAAAAGTTGAAAAGAAAGACCCCTCTATTTAGCAGAGACGACACTCCTAAAATAAGCGACTAAGGAGGGGTGTTCTCAGGTAGTAATTATCTGACAGTCCGCATTACTTCTTGAGGAAGAGACCAGTAAATGCAGACAAAAACAACCCAGACTCAGTTTAGTTTTCACTGGTGCCAGGAATCAGTCACTTTAAACACACCATGTCAACGCTAAAGACGTCGGGAGAAGACCAATTGGCCGTCTCCAACGTCAAACGACTCGCACCCTGCTTCACTCAATGCCAGGCTGCCTAATAACTGTTTTTAAACCCTCCTCCACCTCTGACAACAGCTAGGGAACCCTCCATTGACAAGCGTACTTCTCGATTTCAATCGACTTTAAACACTTTTCTCTGGTCAAACCTGTTGGGCTTGCAAATCCAAGCAGCACAGACTACATCAATCATTAAATAAGGTGCCAACAAGGCTCGGGAAACGCAGAGAACAGAGCTGCTGGCAATGTGCATGGGAATAACATTACGCCACACAAGGGACATAACACATCCCAGAATATCCCAGAATTTCACTGGTGATTCTTCCATAATGAAGACACATGGAGGAACAATGCTAAGTTTTGCATTACGCATATTTAAACCTTCAGGACGAAAACCAAGCATAAAGCCGTAACACAAGAAGCAACACTAATCTTACCCATGTTTTCTACACTCATCAAGTATCCAAAAAATCTCCAGGACCTGAATAAATTACTTCTTCCAACTTAGACAGGTGATGTCAGAGCCCCACAGGGGAGTTTTAGAGGTTATGCCCAGAAAAGAAAGGAGAAACTAAGAGAATAAAAAGAGGCTATTGTAAGGCCATGGAAACAGGGACATATATCCAACTTATTAGGTACACCCATCTATTATCTGGCCGGACACCCTTTTGCCTCCAGAACAGCCTGAATTCTTTGGGGCATGGATTCTACAAGGTGCAGAAGTTCCACAGGGTTGTTGGTCCATGCTGTCATGATGGCGTCACACAGTCGCTGCAGACTGGACAGCATTACGCTCATGCTGTGAAAAGCCCTTTCCAACTCATACCGGAGATGCTCTGTTGCGTATTTTATAACACCACCCGACGGCATGCCCTGTCACCTGTCCCAGATGCCATCACCTGAGCGCCTCGCTAACGTGGCGGATAAGACCTTTTCCGCGTTAGTGCCGTTTCAGCACCTCTGGTAAGGCGGCTACGGTGCAGCTGGCATCGAGGCCTCCGCAAAGGATCGGTCACAGGCTGATCTCACCGAGCATTTCGATTGCAACTCCTGCAAGACAACCCTGTTCGGATGCACCTAGTGTTGAACCCCAAAAACATGGTCAAAATCCTTCACCAGACGTGAACGCTCTGTGAGGCACTACTGCAAAGTCTCACTAGCTCAAGCATGTTAAATAAAGCGAAAGAAACACATGCAAAATTCTTGGACACCTCTGCTACTGTCAAGGTATTGTTTGTGAGACAAGTGGCTGCTGGGGCACAATAAGAAACCACGGCAATAACTCGGGTTAAACCGCTACCGTGGAGACACATAAGCCGTCTGGTAGAATTTCGTTTGGCCTTTTTCACAATGAGACAAGTACAGATTTTCACTCCCCATGAAGGGATTGACAAAGGTGTGCTGCCATATGGTTGACTAAATCCCGTACCTAAAACAATTAAACAGACGTTCTCTGTATAAACATATTTTAGCAGCAGATCTTCACACACTGGAAAAAACTGACAGCAGCAAGTCATCAAATGCTGGTAGTTAGCTGAAGGTTTTGTAGCCATTTGTGCATGCGTCTCGCTATAAGAATCTTTAACTTGCAGGTTCATTTTTTAATATCTCAAACGTTTTAATATGACAAATTAATAAATACACCTGTCTTTCTAGACATTCTTGTCATTATGAAATGTGCGTTTTTTTGTGCAGAGATTCCAGAAACCACTTTGTTTCTGAGGTCTTCTGTCTGTCACTACCTTTCTCCCTATAAGATCACAGAGAGAAATTCCCTCCGGCAGGTAAACGCTGAAATATTAATTGCCTTGCCTTTCAGGCCCAGCATAACGCCTCACTCCTTCCTTTTGTGCCAGATTAATAATTAAGCATTCCAAAAGCGCTTTTCATGAATGACAGTCAAATGGACCACCACGTTTTTTTTTTGTTCATCATCTATAACTGTGCAGTGTTTGTCGATCAGCGGAACGAGACAAACAAGAGAAATTACAAAAGCCTCCACTCAGGCACAAATGCACAGACAGACTCCTTTCTCCTGAAGTACCTCAATCCCCAAAACTCCCTGGAAGACGGATACAGGCTGGGAACAATGGTATATCATGCGGTACATATACATCGACCCGCACTAACGAGCAGAGTGAAGTTATAAGTTATCTTCCTGAGAAAAGGCATCAGCTCCTTTGTAATTAAATTACAGGCAGAAAACATTTCTCTCCAGAGCACCCCGGACCCTCCCCATCCCTGACAACAGTTCTCGCTCTGCCAGTGCCAAAAGCACCAGACGGGAAAACAACGCAGAGCCAAACTCACCGAAGGTTTGTAGAAGGAAGGAGGTCTCATGCACGCTGACGGGACAGTTGCCCAGGGATACCCTGTGTACGTCGTGAGAGTCCATGACGGACTGAAGCTCGCGGCCAGGCGAGGCGGAAGAGCAGAGCTCAGAAACCTAACCCTATTGCCAGCAACTCAACAGCAGACTGACAGGAGAGAAGAGAGAAACGAGAGCAGATGAAGAAAGCACCAGATCCATGTCTGGGTTAATCATCCCACGTGTGAGTGAGCCAGTGAGAAGGGAGTTCAACTGCGAGTCTGTGGAGCAGAAGGGGGAAAAAAAGGAATGGGGCAAAGCCAGTCAATGCATTCTTAATGCTCAACCGCCTTTTAGCTTTGAATAGAGGATGGGCAGAGCGCCCTCTGATTGGCCAGGATCCTGGTTTGAATGGGGCAATAGAGGGAGGGAGGGGGGCTTTCCACCTGCTGCTGAGGGAGTCTCTTTATTAGTCCCTCCCAGCCAGCCGACCTGCCCCGAGTTACACCAGACAACCTGTAGCAGTAATTGTGGAACGAAGTCCACCCCGGTACCCTGGGTGTGAGGCTGTTAGAAAAGGCACTTGTCGGCTCCTCACATCATATTCCAGTGATATATATGGGTTGTACTCCTCTAATCAAAAATACCTTAATGTTACACTAACAGAAGCCCACTGTTATTGACCACCAGTGCATATCCAACTTCAGAGCTTAACTGACATCGTAACTACAGTTTCGTCCTGCAAAGCTTTCAGCATGGACATCAACCATGAACCGCTTCTCAGGGCAAAAATACTGCTGAAACCTAAATTTACCCACACTACCCACACTCATATCACACTCACAAACATTTACTCTTTATTGAGGCAACAATGACATACGCCAAAACCCAAAATTAACAATTAACAATTAAATTTCTTGGGTAACGGTCTTGTTAGTGAATCTTAACAGAAAAGAGGAATCTGACAGAAAGAGGTTTCATGTCCATAAATAAACGTGTTCATTTGCTCAGAATAACAACACTAACGTAAACGGATAGCGGAAAGTATCCTGAAAGTCTGACCAGATGAGAAGGCAAACAAGTACCATCTCAAAGGTTTACATCTGCGTGGAAAGATGCAAGATGCACAAACTGAATGCAGTCTGTTAGAAAGATATTTGGGAGCTATTCAGATTGCTTTATCTAGGCAAGCCGTGGGTACAAGCATCGCCCACTGTGTGGATAGTAGGTTGTACTTTTTTCTCTCCATACTCTTACTAGTGCAGAGTTGATGTGAGACACACTGGTTCTTGTTACCAACGCTTAACTATACACAAACCCATCTATTTACTTAGAAATGCCTACATAAACTAAACAAACACACACACACACACACACACACACACACTTCAATCCAGTCCAGTTAAACGGCATTCCTTTCAGAGTTTTCCAACAGCCCGTACGGTTTCAAGTACGCAAACATTTGGAAGCTTGAAAACATTAGGCATCTGAATGACGCTCTGTGTCTCCGTTGGTAGACTTTGAGCGTGATAAGTTACTTATTAAGGAAAGCTAAGGAAACAAGGTCTCTCCAGTCTAAAGACAATCACAGAAACTCTGATATAAGCTAGTATCCATTTTAGAACACACAGAAGACAGAACACATCCTATCTGAAGTCAGTCACTTTAGGAAGGGAGCACATAGCGTGTGAAATTTAGTATATAGAGACCACTGATACACCACACGTGGAAAAACAAACCTATAGTAACTCGAAAAATTAATATATACCTGATTTCATACACTGTTCTTTCACATGCTAAGTGGATTATAACTGCTCTCTGCCGTGTGAGGAAGTGGGAAAATGTGTCAGTTCAAATCCAATCACAGCTGTTGTAAACGTGAGAAAAGCACATAACCTCTATCTACCTTTAGTAGTACATTCATCTGCAACCCTAAAAACATCCTTGCGACCCTAATTTGGGAGGTTGGGAATCCTTGCTTTAGCTGATATCCAGCTAACATGGAATACATTTTTAAATACAAGTCATATAAGTATGCAACAAAGTAACTGTGTAAACATTTCCCGTCATTTAAAACTCCTCAGTCAGACAAAATAAATTAGTGCAAACAAACACACACATGACCTCCGAAAATTACAGAATCTCCATCACTCGAGATTTCACGTAACACCACAGCAACGAGGAATCACGGCCCGCGACAGAGGTACAAGCACCCAAATCTGTCCGTTAGCAGCTGGTTAGGGGGCCAGAGATGCACACGGAGCAGAAGCAGGGGTGTGTCAGTGATTTCTGCAACAGCAGCTGAGAGAATGTGTGAGAGGAAAGGTCCCTGGGGCAACTGCGTGATCAGATTATGCAGGGAAAAACTCAACGACCTAATTTGTTTTTTTCTGTATTTCTCAGCAAAGTGGTGAGAATACAAGTATAAATATATACACAATGCATTTAGGGGGAAAAAACTGTCTACTTTTTACAGCTGACATATAGGATTCAGAGGAATAGACAGGCCTGTTTCTCCCATTTCGTCCTACTAGGTAGTAAACCTGGCTTTAAAAGATATAGACAGTGAGCGGGTATTCAGATTATTTGCAATAATGCATAGTAGCCATACATTGATTAAAAATATTACAAAAAAAACTGCATCTTCTCCAAGAACAAAACCAACATCATTATAGCCCCAGATTATATGTGCCATTGGCTCAAACGTCGTACCTCCACATGTCTTCTCCATGAAGCAAAAACTGTGCGTTAATTAAATCAAAACCTCCGATCCCTTCATTCGTTTGTTCGAACAGCATTATAACAGACAGCATTGAATGAAACAATAAATATATTACTTAGTGGTAAAACTCGCTCAGCCCCCACCTTTCCCCCTGAACCCAGAAGGATGGACCTTTCTTCTCCTGCGGGCTGCATCCTGTGTCCTCTTCCTCAAGGAGGTCCTGACCACCGCCACTTTCACCCCGACCCCTGGGTCCCTCCGGGCCACCTTTCCCCAGCTTTCCGTACTTGGCCTGGGAAGCAAACATTGATGAAGAAACTAGTCTCCTTGAAAGTAACAAAGTACTACCTCATTGTGAACACATCTGTATGCTAAGTAGCAGTAGGATTGTGGGATGTATCATACATCTGTAATAGGTGTAACTTTTCACGATTCAAATATAACAGGCTTTTAAAATCAATTTTAACCACAAAGAAATATTCAGACAAACTATTTTCCTCCAATGTGGACCCCACATGGTTAAATCTAGTATTACACACCTTCTAAACTTTTAAGACTATTACAGGGCAATCGTTAAGATGAGTATTTTATTCACAATATATTTGAACTATACAGAAAACAATGAAAATCAATTCCTTTTTTGCTTTGCAGTGAATGTAATCCTGACTCAGAGATCTTTAAATGTTAAAAGATTTAGAACCTTTACACACACACAGAATTTCAGAGAATTTAGTACTCGTCTTATTTTTTATTTATTTTATTGACTGAATTAAAAGTTATTTTACAAATAGTAGTACAAATTTATTAATTTGTGTTTACACACACACGCACACACAATAAAAACAAAGCACAACTTTAAAAATGCAAAACAAGCGCTTGAAACAAAAAATAAATTTAGAAAATTTAAAAACAAAACAAAATGCAGGTCTGTACAATAATTTAAGGAAGCCAAAGAGAGGAAATTCCCCTTATTATCCCTAGGTAAGCTTTAAATTATTATTATTATTTTCTGCAATTTTACACATGGGGAGGAAGTTTCCCTAGTCTTTGAGCCAACAGTCTCTTTTACACTCTGCAGGCTACACTGTCCACACAAGAGGTGGAGCGCCAATTGGCAGAGAGGCAAGTCCCTCCCTATTGTACTGCAAGTCTGTTGGCCACCCGGGAAGTGGATTAGAGACGCTCATTAGCAATGAGCAAGAGAGACCCCACAGACTTAACCCATGTGCCGCCCTAATTGTGCTCGTCTCTGTGCTCTCCACTCGGAAGTTAAGTTTGTCTATCATTTAACCATCAAGCCTATTACTTGATTTCCACTAATGTAATTATCTGATCCAAATGCCAGTATCGGTGTGTTGTTTTTTACTTTATATTTTACATCTTGAGTATGGGTTTGCATGTCTCTACCTGGCTGTCCCCGTAGGCCTTCTCTCAGCGGGTCTTGCACCTGTGCTCCTCTCCCCATTTTCAGGCTGTTCAACCCCTTTAGCCTTCTCTCTCCATTTCCTTTTCGCTGCTGCCACCTGCTGGCCGTCCTGGTTGCCTCGCTTATCCCACCCTCTGCAGGCAGTCCTGAGCATGAACAAAAAGCACCCCACCCTCCTTTTTAATTACAAACTTACTTAAATAAAAAATAATTGGATAAATATAGGCCACACGTCATCAATTGCACACCAGTGTCTACCTTGTCAAAACACACTAATTGAAATGGAATTCAGTTTGTACATTTAAGTTTTTTGGAGATACAAATACACTAAATTAAATTGTGTTCACACCAAATATTAAAACTGTTAACAGTGGCTCATCTGGTTTACACACTAACCAAGAACCATAATTTTAAAGTCACACAATGTCTGGTTTGGGTTTGAGCCACTTCCTGACCAATTAAGCATGGGAGTTGCTGGATCATCACATCAGATCAGATCACAAGAAGCTTTCCTCTAAGTGCACACACACTGTTATATGTTTCATTCAATAATAAAACTTCATAAAATCCTTCCCTTTTTAGGAAGGATGTTTAGGACAGAGGTTCTCAGACTTTTTGGGTTTGGGGACCCTTTTAATAAGAGCAAATTCATCACTGACCCAGTCATGGTAAGGACACGACTTAAATATACAATTCTAGAAATGTTTAGGGATCCTTTAGCAACCCATCACAGACTCCAGTTTGAGAACACCAGAGTCATTTCAATGGCAGCAATTGAAATGCAACGTGGTACATCGAAGTAATTCAAAAAGGATAGAACAAAGCCACTCATTTATAAAGCATTAGAAAGAGCAGTAAATATTTAGGCTTAACAGCTGTTGTTGTAAAGGGGTCGTTTTTCCCTTCTGCCCTTGATACAGACATCTTTACTGCAGCGCTGTCAACGGGACATAAAACCTCCTCCAGGTCATTCCGCGGTTGTGCTCCTCCAAGCAGAACCTTAACTTATTCTGCTGCAGCCCTTTGTAAATGACTGTTCAGTTTAACAGGCGCCGAAATTTCCTGTTTCAATGCCCGCCCCAGAAAGGCTTGCCTTTACATCCATCATTCAAACTGAAGACGACAAAATGCTGGAAAAGAAAAATCTCTAAAACTACTACACTCAGAACTGGACAAGGACACTTACTTGAGACATTATATTACAAGTATTTGTTGTAGTTAGTTAAGAAAGTATATTGCCTATATTAAATTAACATCTTATGCGTACGTTTAACTAATCGTATGTGTACAACATAGATAACTAACTTGTCCTTTTTTCCCGAGAATCTCAAACGATCCTCAGGTCCTGAAGTGTACACAGCTGAAACATATTCCTCTCGTTTTATAAGTCCGTTACGAGGCTACTTGCATGCATGCGTTTCCTTTGACACTACCTACTTAGAATGTTTTGTTCATTGGTGGTTGTTCGTGGTATGTAACTATTAATAGATCACAAACTTTTTCCATGTAATCTACTGTAGTCTTTTTACTAAATTAATCCTCACTCATAATGAGCGCAATGGTGATATTATCAGTTGAACTTGGTAGGAAATGATGGAAAAACTATTTACCGTTTACTGTGGTCGAGATATTAACTTTTTTTACATAAAGATACCGTTTTAGAATATAGAATACAATTTATATATTTTATTTAGTCAAAGCGTTGATTTAAACTTCGTTACCTAAATAGCAAGATACCTCATTACTATGGTAATGGACTCAAATAGCAAAGCCTTTCGCACTTCAGTCGCAAGGTTTAACGTTTCACCGTACCTTTTTCGACTATCCGACCGTGTGTGTGTTTTTATGTTTTCCATTTTCCTGTAAAAAATAGCTTCTTCAGTACTCCCTTTCTCCCTTCTCTCTTTGCCGGAGTAAAATTTCAAAAAAGCCGCCCATTTGTCTGTCCACCTTAACTATCAAGGTCTTCGGCTACTCTATATTTCCCCAAGCAAGTTCGGGAGGAGGGCCGTCTGCCCCAGGAACGGTCAACACATGCAAGACATTCTGGACCAATCCAAAACCTCCATTTTAAAATAAATGTAAACGCCGTTTCTGTAAACATTTACAAGTCCCCCCACAATTTTGGAGAAGCGGTTGTTATAAATGCCATATTATTTTATTCCTTTTTTTTCCTTCTTTTTTTTAAATTCCTAATTAAAATCTTAATGACGTTTCTGACATTGCAAGGTTATCAGTGGGAGCTCACTGATATTTTTAGTCTGTTATAAGTTATAAGTTCTTAGCTTAATTTAAAAATGACAGGAATTTTGTCATTTGCTGTAGGCATTTTCACTTGAGTCTATCTGGTTCTATCTGCTCGAGTCACAAAAAGACCAGTCGGTGCTCATATAATATGTGCGCTTGCGGTGTCAATACCAGTACCTGAAGAACCGCCATCTGTTACAGTGGCGGTGGTGCGGAAGGCACATGCAGTTGCTTATATTTAGACAGCAAAAAGAAAGAAAAAATTGCCTATATTTAATTTTCTTAATAGTTGTAATAATTAGAATCAGTTAGTGGTCAGTAGATTTACATTTAACTGAGTCAAGTATTAACTCTCGCTTCCTCTAGTTTTCTTTTTCTAATAGTCTAATAGACCCAGACACTTCGTGGTGAGTAAGTATTTGTCTCATTTAAATATTATGATTAAATCTCATATTATCCTTTTTTAACTTCTCCTGCTAAAATCCCATTGAAATATGAAACACACGTGTGAGCTAAACTAAAGTAGTCGCTAAATAAAGGACTTCACTGTAAAGCACAAGCCGAGGTGGGGGGTATCAGTGAATTTATGGGATTGGCTCTCCCTCAACCGGCCACGGGTTTTCTTCGATTGCTTTCCTGTCTGTCCTGCTTTGTGAGAAAGATGGGAACAGACAGGCTTCAGATCTCTCCCTAAGAGACAGCATTGATGTCTATACTGTACTGGATGAAAGGGAAATAATTGAAGATAATTAATCAGTAAGGGTAACAAAGTAGAAAGAGGACAACTTTGGAGTTGCCAGGGAGCAAAGGATCACCGCTTGTTTTATGTTTAAGCCTCCCCTTGCTGGAGCCCAAGGGAGTTGGTGGCTGCTGCTCTGGCAGACGGGAAACTATGTTCTATCACACGTACAGAGTCTGCGACTGGAAAGTTTTAAACTGGCCACTTATTCCCCCCACCCGTGGCGAACGGATCCGTTTCCTGTATTTAGCAGCAATTTAAAACACACACACACACACACACACACACACACACACACACACACAGTACAGTAAAAGCCTTGTCTTGGTCCCCTGGCAGCCTGCTTGTACATTCTTGTTCTGCAGACAAGTGCTGCTGCTAATTGAAACGTTTTTTTTAATTTCTTGTTATTTTAAAATGATGTGCAGGATGTATGAGCAACACAGAAAAGGAGAAGAAATTAGTTAAACATTTTTAAAATAACCATTATGAAAATTACTTGTTACGATTGTTTTTTTTTTGTTTGTTTGTTTTTTTGTGTTTTTTGTTTGTTTTTTCATTTTATTTTATTTGCAGGTTGTTGAGTTTTTTACAACTAATTATTTTTTTGGGAAAAGCAATTAAATAAAGATGTAAAAAGGTACAGAGCTGAGACAAACTGTGTTTGAAGATTAACTTCAATGTCAAAACGGCAGACACTGGTTAGTGTAACCAGTGTTCTTAGTTTCCAACACATTTCCAACACAAACTCCTGTCCAGTCCAGTGTCATGTAGGGGTCCAATTAGCCCTAAATAATTGCCCATTCATTTGGAACGCCCATTTATAAATCCGCACCATGGGGGGTAGCGCCACAGTTAGAATAAAGGAACCCGCCCTGCTGTTAGTGAATAACACAGTTTTCCAACACAGATTACATAATATATGACAGACCCCTGAACAGCAACATTGCTGACTCCTTTTAAATGTAATTGTTGTAGTGCTTGAGGGATGGATGTTGAGTTGCAAAAGCAAATTTGTTTGTTATACTTCCTAAATTAATTTTAAATTAAAATTAACATTTCTGCTACATCTAATTAGACACTTCATTCAGGAGTTAGTTGTGGAGCGAGTGAGGGGTTTATTGTTTCGACGTGGCCTCCGCCCATAGGGACCGTGTGTGCTCCGAAGAAGAAAATAAAAGCCATTCGCAGACACAGTCAAAGAGTGTCCTGACTGTCATTCCGGCGCACCATCCCAAAGAAAATTTAAAAAATCCTTCGGGTCTGAGTAATCTGAGTAAATACAGTTTTTATTACTCCTATTTTTCATTAAGGTTACATATCCGGGAGATATAAGCTTTTTATTTTTCGTTCTAAAATTCACTTTACAAGTAAAACTTCTCAATATATCACAATGTGTCCATTATTCCCAAATAACACAATAGTACTTGCGTGTGTTCCTTGAATTTAACAAACCAATACATATGCCAACTCTCTTCAAGGAGTTTTACCCTTTGTGTCAAATACATGATTTCTGTACATTGCACATTTAGTTGCCTTAATGAGGGTACTGTTCACGCTATCAGAGAATTGCAAGGTTTTTTTTCATTTCGTTTCACTGAGCCCCCCAGTGGTGGAGTACTAAAACATCCCGCGTTAGTTCCTTATTGATGACGTGGACGGTTGGATGACTCAGAATGGCAGACCAAAACAGGCAGTCCAAACTCGCCGCGGCCAAGAAAAAGGTATAGAGCTTTGCATTTGAAAAGGAAACGTTATGTCCAGTGCTCACAATTAATATTCCACTTTTTGTTTAACTTCGTAATTACTACGGAACGCTTTAAAATATGTCGCGGATGTTGACGTACGAGTTCAACCGGCGTTTTTCTGTCTCCCACTCCCACCCATTTTACCTGAGTCGGGGTTTGGACTGTGTTTACGTTGGAAACCTCTGGAAATTGTTCGGCACCTGCGGGAATTTAATTTAAACTCGTACTATTAACAAGCAAGCTGTGTGTGCTAGTTTCACTGGGTTTCTGTTTTATATTGTGTCACGTCTAGCTCGTTTAGTTGCCTGTAGTATACGGTGGAACATTTGCAAATATAGGATAGAGACGGATCGATGTAGTTCATGAAAACACACCACTTTGTTATAGCTAGTTAACTGGGTGAGCTTTTTCATGTTCTGCACTACCACTAGTTAGTTGTAAATATCGGTAGTTTTCCATAAAACAATCGTGGATATTGGGGATGTTGTCCCTAAGTAGCTCGGCTGATAGCTGATATTAAGGTAGTCCGTTAACAGTCCATTAAGTTCAAATCACCTCGGTTCGGCTAATGAGTGAAAGTTTGTCATCTTGATGCATGTGCGGAACCTCCACGAGTATTGTGTACATTTGTCCCTCAACTTGGTCTGCAGGTAAATGTAAACGGTTCAGATTTGGAGAATCTCAGTGGGAGTCTGAAATTCCTCAGGAAAGTAAGGAATAAATAGGTATAGGCGAAGTACTTAATACTCGACGTGTCTCTATGTACGTTTCATGCAAGCGGGTACGAAACCCGGATTTGCTCTTGAAAGGGGTGCAGCTTGTTTACCAAAGTATATCCCTGTCGAACGGGACGTATGACCATATAAACTAAGGCTTGTTACCTACCAGGTATTCTCCATCTTAAAAAAAAAATCACCCCTCCTTAAGAAGTCAAGTTTAGATCCATTTTTAATAACCACCGACCAGTCTGCCGACTTCAGTGCCTTTCTAAGGTGTTAGAAGATGTGGTGGTCCAAGTGTGCCACTATAACCTGATAAATATTTCTAAGATATAGCAATGGCTGTTTGTCATTGATTCTAAGGTCATACATGCTTTTATCCCCTCTTGTCTTGATTATTGTAATTCCCTTTTCGCAAGAAATGCTGAGAAGTATCGCCAAAATTCAGGTGTGAGGCGCAATTCTAAGACAAATAAGAGATCTCACATAGTTCCTGTCATGGCATCCCTACACTTGCTTTCTGTTTCCTTTAGAATTTAGAAATAAAATTTTGGCGAAGCAATAAATTATTAAATGCAATAAGTGGCTACAAATCAATAAATACAATCCATGACGTGAGATGGAGTTTTAGCATTCCAAAGATCGAAAACAAGGAAGTACTTGTAAATGAGTTCATTTCTGATCTTTTTAAAATTGCATATATATTTATTTGTAGTGATTAATTAATTTTTTCATTTATTGCATTTAATAATTTGTTGCCATTTTATTACTCTATCCTTTTACTTTTTATCTTATACATTTTTCAGTTGTTTTATTGGTTTCTGTTATTTGATCTTTCTTCTATTTTTCGTGTTTTCTGTAAATCATTTTACTGAGTTACTGTATTTTATTATTATTACTATTAAGGAGCACAGCCACACAAAGTAACTTAATTCATGTACAGCAATTTGCAGTGAAGGTGTGGTTTCTCCTGGGTGCACTTACCATGATTTTCTACACTCCTTAAATGTTGGTACCATTAGCTCTGCTAAAATATGGGAGGTTTCAGTGTGAGCAAGATTGGAACATCTTGTTTTCTGGGGTTACTTTACAATTATGTTATGAAGGTTTGTAAATTGTTGAAGGGTCGGCATTGTTCTTTGGCACGTCTGCTGTACTGTCCTCAAACCATCCAACAAATGTGAAACCATGCCATGCTACAGTGTTTCTGATTGTTTTCTGTGATAGGATGAGAGCACGTATTATCTTGAACTTTGCTCTGTTAATGTTTTGTTGTTTGCTGTTCTGAGGCCTTTGTCGCTCAAGCTCCTGCCAAAAAGTACAAAAACAATAGCAGCCTGTTTAAAATCACAGGGACGTCTTTTTGTCCCCCCCAAATATTCTTGGCTCTCAAGGAAGTTGTGACACATATGTCTTGCATTAGTACAGGCAATTGCTCCCTGAAACCAAGTTATACATTTCATATCATGGTCGGCTATGCTGGATGGCTACAGTTATAAGTTGTTAGGTTGCTGATCTTGAAGTTTCCTTTTTCGTCCGTCATCTTTGTGTCTGACCCTACTTAGTTTCTCCTCTGTTTGCCAGCTGAAAGAGTTTCAGCAGAAAAATACACCGACATCCGGTGAGGCTGGGGCCAAGAAGAGAAGGAAGGTGAAGGAAGAGGGCTGCCTGGATGTGCAGTCTGCAGAGAGGCGTTCCCCAGGCAATGTGAGTCCCCACTCTGCTCACCACATGTTGCTCTGCTTGCAGTTGGGATTTTCAGCACTCGGTTGAACCTTCCCTTTAAATCTTTGTTATGAAAATGTCCATTGTTTCTATCCGGCTCGTGAAGTTAGATTACAGTAATTGTTTTGTAAATGGTATTCAGTTTAAAATGGCTCTTTATAGCAGAAGGCTAATTCATAGATGTAATAATGTCCCTTAAAGGGAACTGGAGCAATTACACAGCATTATTTTGTAGTTTACTCTGCTGGCTGCTCTGGTACGGCTAAGGGGTCAGCTAATTTGCTGAATAAATGAATGTATTTTATGTCTTTACTTTATTTAGAAGAAATGTGTGGATTCATTTAAAATTCAGCTTTTCACAAACAGTAATGTAAGAGGATGTAAAACGAACTAGCCGTTCAGTAGATACTCCGATTTAGTAGGCTTCTGTTTTAAAAATAACAATTTTGATATTATGGATTTTAAAGGCATTGCATTCCCCTCGTAAATAAGTTTAATAACATCACACTAGTGTCAACGTACTGGCTTCCTGCATCTCACTTCCTTTTTAGTTGGAGCTGTATGTATCAGGTTAAGGTATTTGGTTCAAATCCCAGAAGGAAGCCCTTTGGATTAATGTAATCACTTGCTCCAGTAAACGTACTGCTATATATAGAGAAATTGCTAATGCTGCTGATGGCCTGCTGCTCTCTTACCACTGCCATCGCCCCCACTGTGCGTGTTTGCTCCCCGCTGTTTTCTGTTCCCCGCTCTTTTCTGCTCTCGTATTTAGATTAAGAACAGTCCGAAGGGTCTGGCGTCAGACCTTAGCCTGACTAATGGAGCGGCCCTGTCTCTGTTGGCAGGGAGTCAGGTGAGGTCGTCCGCGCTGTAATTTGGCCACACCACTTTTACTCCATCTTCATGTCTCTTCCTGTGTGCCCTTTCATCTCTGGCCTGAAACAGTTGCTTAGAAACTTTTCTTCTAATAGGAATACATTCCTGTTTCTTTCCATTGGTTTTGTATTATGTTAGAGGTGTCGAGTGACATCTGGGCTTTTCGCGCCCATTTCCCATTTGACTTTGTTGACTCTGGTTTATTGTTATGCCACTATGCCTACATTCGTGTGAGGAACCTTATGTGAAAATCTTGAATGCAGTTAGTCCTTCCCCTTGTCAGCATAGACAAGTGTATGGCTTTTCTTGTCTCCGTAGGTTCCCATTGACGGGGAGAAAAGGGCGTGTCCAGGTGGCACATGTGACAAACCTGTTCATGTCTGGCCTACGTCTAACCTCGATTGTCTGGCTGACCCAAATTATGCTGTTGACAGCACACCTAAACAGGTCTGTGTCCATCCAAAGTCGGTGAGCATGTTTTTCCACATAAGAATATCACACATAGGCAATGATGGTTATTGCTAAGATTATCCCTTTTTTCAGACTGGAAAGTTGTAAATCCTTTAGTTTATATACCTGCTTTCTTATTTTTCTGCCTAGAAATGTATTCTCCCTGTAATGCCGGCTCATGTCATGCTCACAGCTCAAGATGTTTACTCTCTTGTCTTTAGAACTCTGAAGCAGGCTGCAGTGAAACAACAGAGTCTGACAGAGCAAGGTGAGCTGGCATGTCCTTTGATGCTCATTGTAAAATGTATTGTCACTTTGGAAGGAAAACCAGATGATTTGACTTGAAGTAATTTTGTGTTTAAATTTGTAATTTAATATGTAATGTGTTTGCTTGCTTGCAGGTCTCTGCTGTCCACAGAAAGTCTACATAGACCCTCTCCACAACTTGTTGACCTTCTCTCCCAGGTAGGGTTTCTCTTTTATTTGCTTGGGTCATGTTATGATTCGGTACGAATGCTGACGAAAACCTTCTTGAGAAGGGTAATTGTTGTATCCCCTATTTTATTATGACAGTCATCTTCGTCCTATGTGAATGGGAGCGGTGCTATGTTTCCTGCCATCCAAAGAATACAGGAGGTAAGGAAATAATCATATAATTTTGGACCATTATCTTGCATGTCATCTTCTCTTTGTTTGATATGCATGTGTATGTTTGGAGATATAAACCGTGTTTAATAATATTTATGTATAAGGTTAATTTATATTTAATGCAGTTATAAAAATGTTTTTATTGTATCGGTTTTTTCTCAAGGAAGGTCAGAATTTCGTGATGGACCAAGGATTCACGCAGGAGCAATTACAGGTGTGTGTGTGTCATGCATTTGTTCATGCATGAGAAGAATCTGTAAGGCTTTTTGAACAAATTAACAATGTGATTTCTATGCGGAGACACTTCGCCACACGTCTCAAAAGGTTTCCAGTGAAGTCCTTCTTTTCCTCGCTCCATGATAACCAGTGTAACCACATCTGCTCTTCCTTTTCTTCATCCAGACCATCAAGATCCTGGAGTCGGAGAAATCGGAGCTGCTGACCACTCTGTCCCGCACACAGCAAGCTGCCCAACAAAAGACAGGTGCGACCTATCTTAACCCCCAACCTCAGTATCACTGCGGTTATGCCTTAGCAGGGGGTCAGACTAAGTGCAAATATAAACTTGGACTGTAATCTAACCTAGCTAAACGGCATTGTGTTGAATTGTGTTTTTCGTTTTTTAAATTATAAATATGTTTGCCCTTTAGGATGTCAAGGCTCTCTGTGGCAGAATGGCTGAATGCTTTTTAAAGGCACTGCTTGAAATTACTGGAGAGTTGCCTGTCTGTTCTGAACATGATGATTGTTTGCTTCTTCTCTCCAGCGGAAGTAGAGGAGTTGAGTAATCGACTGCAGTCCACAAAACAAAAGGTTTCGGAACTGGAGAGAATCCTGACTTCGACATCCACAAAGCAGATGCAGCTAGAGAAGGTAGTGTGTGTGGGGTAGTATCATTTATGTGTCTAATTTGTGTCAATGATATTTATGGTGCAGTACAATAATTTAAAATCCTGATGGTTTCCTTGTTTGTATTTTTCTAAAATGTGCATCATTAGAACACTGAAGAACTAGAAGAGGAAAGGGACAACTTGAAATTTGAAGCGCTCAGACAAAAGTAGGTGAATTTATATCTGCATATAATTTTTTATCTAAAATAAAAATTTACTACCCAGAAAAACTGTTCAACATTGCGTCTTTATTTTTGCGTTGCTGCGTTTGTGATGATTATCTCTTTCTTTAAGCTTTTTAAAAATCTGATCTCTCACCTGTCTACCTGTCTGTTAGTAAAGAGAGTGAGGAAGCAAAACGACAGGCCTCTGAGCTGGCGGAACAGCTCAAGCTGGAACAGAGCCAGAACTCTGCCTTGAGTGTCGACCTGGATGACCTCCACAAGAGGCTGGAGACGGCCGACCTCGCAATCCAGCAGGTTGTATAAATTGGTGTGTCATTGCATGGCTCTGCACCCAGATTTCTCCCTAGTTTAATGTGATTTGTCTTCCCCTTCCCTTCCCTGCTTTCCTTAGCTTTCCAGAAAGCCCAGCCCAACCGATACCAACCAGCAGGTCCTGCAGCTTTTGGAGGAAAAGCAGCATCTGGAGACTCTGGCCGCACAGGTAGGTGGAGAATGCAGGTAGTATAGAGATTGTGGCTGTTTCACACTTGGAGACCTTAGATGTTACCAGTTGTCTGCATGGGCAGAACGTGTGTTGGTTTATATTCTAAACAAGTGAAGGATTACCTCCTGTGCCCCACTCTGTGTTCCCCCTGTATGTTTCAGCTGCAAGATACTGTGGCCCAGCTGCAGGCAGAAAGAGACCAGTTTATGGCAAGGTTCCAGGAGGAGGGGCGGGTGTGGAAGGACAACACAGAGGAGCTGCTTGTTCAGGTACACCCAGTTCAATCAGGCTTTCTTTTAGGCTCTTCTATCTCCATTAATTCTCTTAACCATCTGTGTTCATTGTTCATGTTCATGTTCTTCTGATCTCTCCAGGTGTCGCTGCTGTCGAAGGAGAGGGACAGAAGTGCTGCACAGATCCAGGAGCTGGAGGCTCAGATCGTAGACCTGAAGGGCACAGCTGGTAGGAGGGTTTAACTGACGAGAGAATCAGGCTATTGTAGAACCAGCTGTCCTCACTGACCGCTATCCAGTTTCAGCTTGACTCTGATTTTCTTACACTGATTCTTCATAGAGCGCATAGCTTCTGATCCCTTTTGGTTGGTGATTTGGCGCTGTCTCTCTTATATTGCCTATGGCCATACATTATGAGCTCACACACCTTTTGTAAAACCACATTACTATTTACAATAATACTTTCCAGCTGCCCTAGTCCTGGCAGTATGACATATGAACCTCTTGCATTCCGTGTGTCTCAAGCCCTGATGTCTCAGGAAGAAAAAGCCCAAACCTCTGCCGAGAATGAGCTTATGTCCCTCCAGGAAGCTCTCTGCAACCTGCAGCAGGAAAGGGAGGCCCTCAGCCTCCAGTATCAAGCACAGGTAATCTCGCCTGCAGCACACACCTCACTGCTTAGTGCCCGCCCTGTACCCGAAACCATTACATAACAGCAGAGCTTCCTTTTCTCATCCCCCTTCCTCTTTTCCCAGGTGGGGGAAAACGAGGGGCTCAGCCTGCTGTGCCAGGAGCAGGAGCGGCGGATGGCGGAGGCACTGCGCCGGGGAGAGGGAGACGTCCCGAGCGACCGTGCCGCCCTCCAGCGAGCGCAAACCCAGAACCGAGAGCTGAAGGAGCACCTGGCCGAGCTGCAGAACAGCTTTGTCCAGCTGGTGAGGAAATGTGTCTCTGTCTTGGGAGTAGTGATTCTTCTCCTGTTTTTATTCACTGTAAATGTCTTCGTTTTTTATGTTGTACGTCCAACATTGCATTGGGGTTTTGACATCAACGAGACATGTGTTCCATGGATTTCCAATGCTCATAAAGATCAAGAAGGATGCTTTATGACAGCTATTAAACAATGTTTTTAATATTATATTGTTGAATTAAGCGGTAGCATTGTGTGAAGAAAAGCAGCTTCTCGTCTATGCTTGACTCAGTGTGACGTTCTAGCTTTGAGGGCCAGAACATCGGTTACACTGATATGGTTTCTTTCTGGTAGACCAATGAGAACATGGAGCTGATGAGTGGGCTCCAATCAGAGCAGCATGTAAAAAAAGAACTGGCTCGCAGAATGTGTCTGCTGGAGGAGGACTTGAACCGCACAAAGGAGCAGGTGAATTCCCCCTGCACATCTTCTGTGCTATTGCACATGTGGGTCAGTGTATGCAATCCAAGGATATTTGTTGACTTGAATGCAGTTTGCCTCACAAAAAAGCAGATGTGACTGGTATCACACCTGGTAGACTTCTCAGTGTACCAGGTATTGGGAAAGTCTTAGAAATAAGTGATTTAGACGGGGGAGCCTGCTGCTTTAAACCCTTGAATAAAAATCTCTGTTCCTCTGCCTGTTCCGTCCGCCCCCGCCGTCAGCTGGAGGACCGCCTGCAGGAGCTGCAGTCCACGCAGGAGCAGCGTGACCAGAGCCTGGCCCACCTACAGCAGTACGTGGCTGGTTACCAGCAGCTGGCCGCTGAGCGCCAGGAGCTCCACCGCCGCCTCTTGCAGCAGATTCAGCTGACCGGCCGGCTGCAGCACGAGGGGACGCGGGGCCAAGCCCAGCTGGAGCTCAGCCACCAGCGGCTAGAGCAGGCCCAGGTCAACACAGCGCGTGCTAGAAAACCTTCATGCATTCTGCCTTAAAATGCAGAGGAATGTATTGATTGTTATTGTGTTTGTGTCTGTGAAATCCACAGGAGACGCTAACCCAGTTGGCTAATGACAACGAGGAGCTGAGGACTGAGGTTCATGGTCTACCCCCACCGAGGGACAAAGGTCTGTAAATCGGAGTCAGCTGGTAGGAGGGAGAGGCATAGGGGTTCCTTTTGGGGGGTGAGGTATGTGACATTGATGATATGACAGTTTGAGTTTGAGCGACATCATGAACTTTGTCCTTTGTCCAGGTGATGGAATGGAGAAACAGTCCTTGGCTGTACGTTTTAAACAGTCCTCTATCACCATACCAGAGGACTGCAATAGCAGGGATGAGATGGTAAGATTCCAACAAACGATTCCTTTTTTTATTCTCATTGAGAGAACGTAAGGGCTGAGATTTGAGTAAAGGTGATGGTGATCTATCACTGAGGTTAGCATTGGTCATAACCTCCCTGCCTCTCATCATGTGCTCTTGCTCCAGGAAGCGTTTCTGCTGTCAAGCCTTTCTCAGCTGGAGGGAGAGAGGGACGAGGTGAGCCGAAGACTGGAGGTGGACCTCCAGCAGGTGGCAGCCCTAAGCCAAGAGCATCTGCAGCATTCTGCACATAGAAACACAGGTGAGGACCAGCTGCAAAAGAAACTGAGGTTGCAGTGTGAAACTACCCATACCCGCTTGTCTGAGAACGATCACTGAGACGTGAGCATGTGGAAAAAGTGCTGTACCTCCAGACTTTCGCAGTAATGACAATATCTGTCACAGTAATGTTCTATTGCTGAGCTTTTTTGGCCTATGGGTGAGAGTCGGTCTTTCTGTCCCACCAGAGGGTGTGCCGGTGGAGGCGTACGAAGCCCTGCGGGCGGCCATGGAGATACTTCAGGCGCGCTTCACGGCCCTGATGCAGGAGAAGGCTGAGCTCAGGCAGCGGGTGGAGGAGCTGGAGCACCGTTGCATCCAGCTTTCCGGCGAGACGGACACCATCGGTACCAAGGGTCCATCTCCCACTCTCCACACCCCTGGCTAAATGGCGGGGCTGATGAATAATTTCCGTCTTATGGAGGTCGGGCCAGTACTCTTTAACTTACTTGTGTGTCTGTCTGTCCGTGATCTCCAGGGGAGTACATTTCCCTGTACCAGGACCAAAGAGCCATCCTGAAGCAGAGGCACATTGAGAGGGAGCAGTATATCAACATGCTGGCCAAAGACAAAGAAGATATGAAGGTAACGGATATTAATGTATATGTAACGCCTAAATCTATGTCTCCTGCCGACCAGGTGAAGTGTATGGAGTGATAAGATGGTATTGGGTTTTCTTGCCTGTGACCCCTCCGCTTGGCGCTCCTCCTGTGTGTCGCCCTGTCACCCTTGCAGGCTCGGTTAGCGGAGCTGCAGGACCTGGTCCTGTGTTTGGTGCGGGAGAGAGACGAGGCACACAGCTGGCGCGACGGCTCCTCCGGCAGCTCAGACCTGCCCTTCACCAGCCTGGGGCCTCGGCCGACTGCCCAGGATTGCGTGGAGCCCGACGGTCCCCACAGCCCTGGTACGTTACCCCACCCCACCCCACCGCACCCCACCACACCACAGCTCCCGAGAGGTTAGCAGCTATTATGTATCAAACGCAGCCCGTACTTCTGTCTGATATGAGGATTCAGTGCTATCAGCATTGTGCCAATTAGCGGAGCAGAGCGTGGTAATGCTCATTTTATTGATATGGTATAAGTGACTTGCTTCACTCGCCTTCACTTCCCCACAGAGGAGATGGACCTGGACTCGACACTGGGCATAGGACCCAGAGCGAGTGTGGGGGAGGTTCCGGAGGCACTAGGGGAGCAGCAGCGCAGTCCGGCGGGGGAGAACAGCACGGCCTGGCAGATCATAGAGCTGCTGCGGGAGATCCAGAACCCCCAGGCCCAACCCGTGCCTTTCCAGGGCCAAACCCCCAGCGTTCCCTTCTTCTATCGGCCCGACGGGAGCAACCAGGTGAAGATCCTGCTTATGTGAGACGCCTGACTCAGTCACTGCCTACCTGGGGGGGCCTCAGCCTTAGCTGCCTGCTAATTCTGGCTGGGCCTTACTGCTCTCAGGAACACAGGGGGATGCATATGGATTTGTCTGTGCGTAATGATGACACACCCTGAGGTTTTCTGTGCTTGTCCCGCTTCACTAGCCATTTCTTTATTTTTTTCTGGCTTCTGAACATAGAGAAGCTAAATTATAGCCTTATAATGCCGTCCTGAGAAGGGACAAGAGAGATAATGATTTTACAGGGGTTCTGTTAATCTATTGTGGGTTATAAATATGTGTTTAGTAGACTTGCACCGTAAAGAAAGTACAATACAATGTAGAATTTGTTAGTTCAGGTTTGTGTTTGTAGGCGTGGTCCTGCAGGCTGGTTTTTGCAGGACAGTACTGCCTTAGTGATTGTCTTTTTGATTTGGGATAGTGCAGATCAAGCAAAGTACTTTCCATCATGATTCAATACCAAACCTCTTTCATGTGTTGCACATGTTGAACTGCAGTGGGAGCAGCAGTAAATATCTATAGACTCTTGGGATGCATGGTAGACATATGGGATTTATGGTACATTCCTGCACTCAGGTGTGAGTTGTTCCTCAGCACTCCAGGTCTCAGGTGTTATCAGTCAGTCAGCCTTTTGACTGACTTCATCAGTTGTCTGTAAAGAGTGCGTGTTGAATGTGGGTGTAAAGAGTGCGTGTTGAATGTGGGTGGTTCAGTGCAATGATTTTGACTTTTTTTGGGGTGGGACAGGGGATATGTATGGAAGTTGCTTGATTTATTTTATTTTATTTTTTTCAATATATTCTGACAAATTTGTATAATATGGATTCCAAAGTTTGCTTTTCCTCCCAAAAAAACTTGACTTTTTGTATTTCTGTGCACTTTTGTTTAACTGGACCTGTCGTATGCGGCAGTCTTTCTTGTAAACGAAACGGGGGAAAATTCTGTAATTGTGTAAGATATTGTATATTCTCTGAAGGTAAGTGGTAACATGCCACTTTTCTGAGCGCAGGGTTTGGGTCAGTTGGGTTATTTAACACAAAGGCTAATGAAATTAAAAACCCTTTAATTAATTAAGAATAAATATCTGTAGTGTTTTCTGCTCAACTGAAAAAGACACATACGGTTCCATATAGACATTTTATTTCCTTTCAAAGCAAGGCCGTACTTAAGTTAATTTGACTGACAGCAATAAGATACGGAGATACAGTACACAGGAAGACATACAGTCTCTTCTGAGGTGGACAGCCAAAAACCTGCTTTTCTACACAGGGGAGAGTCTGCCAAGAGACGATGTATGTACAACATTTTCATATACCCCTTACCCATATTTTGTCTAATATTTAATCTTGCACAATCACTTATTTGTAATATTCATGTAATATTCATCAATTGACTAAACTCTAAACAGTGGAAGAACAATTCCCAAATATGCAACACAAGGATACAAGACGCATTTAAGATATGTCCATGATAAACTATTCGTTACCTTCAGTCAGTAATTTATAATAATTCTCAAAAACTGTCACTACAAACAAGGGGCAGGGAAGCTGGAATTGGAGATGGAGGTTGTCATGAAAACAATGCTTTTTTTTTTTAAATAACAAAAAGGTATTGTTATTGCATTGTTGAAATTTGCCGAAGCCAAGGTTAACGTCCACAAATGGTCATAGTACAGTGATCACAAATACTGAAAAGGTGTCTTCATGGTGTGGACAGAACAAATGACAACAATGCAGGACTGATGTTATTACTTTCTATTCATGGACGATCCCTATGTCTTACCTCAAACATCTTCAGTAAACTAGGTTGAAAGACATCAAAAGCTATCTTACTTTTGAGATTAAAGGTGTCATTCCCCTGCTCACCAATATTGACACTTTATACATGTGTATGCAGATCAGCCACTGGTCTTAGTGTACCCAGAACAAAAAGTTTCCACCTCTTTTCTGTCTGAATCCTTATAATGCATCGGGAGGATGTGAGGAGCTTTTTCAAAAGATTTCTAAAGGAGATATTGCACTTTCAATACAGGCCCGCCTCGCTTAAATACTGTCTTCTGAAGTATGAGTTAAGTGACTAGAAGGAAGTGAACACACGATTGTCTCTGGTAAGGCTCTATACCAGGGGTTTAGATGAGAAGGAATGGGTATATATAGGATACCAGTATGTAAGTAGAGCGAGTTCTGTTGTGTGTTGGCCGAGGGAAGGAGGCCTTGTTCAGCGGGGGCATAGGTCACTCTTTTTTTTTTTTTCTTTTTTTTTTAAACACAGATCACTCGAGAACTCTGACGCATGTAATTGCACGGAACGCAACATGCAGCGTTTTCAGCACGACACACACTAAGTGACCAACACAGTGACACGACTTTCGGTTGGGTCAGGGTGGGGTTCTGGATTCTGCTGGGTCAGATGGGCGTGGGGCGGAAAGAGGGCCCCCCCTCCCCAAACTCCATCCTATCGGCGGGCTTCCTTGTTCTGCTGGTTTGCTGAAACCCATTGCCAATTTTGGGTTTCCCCAGAGGACACAATTGGAAAGATGACTGGATTCTTGTCTCTTTTCTTTCATCCTTCCCTCTTGATTTCTCTTCTTGGTTTAGTGTTTGTGTGAAGCATGTGCTTATTTACTGTGGTCTTCCTCAGAGGAAAGGCAGAAGGACGAGAAAAAAGAAGGTTTAGAAGACGGGAGGGGGAAGGGTGGGGGCAGGAGAGCGCTTAAGAGTCAAACGAAGGATGAGGGCTTGCTGGATGAGAGGGGCTACCCTTGTTTTGCTGGCTGAGAGGGGAAAAGGGAGAAGACGGTAAGAGAGAACAAAGTAAAACTAAAACAGAAATAAGCAAGAAAGAACAAAAGCAGTCTGGAAATACTGAAGAGAATAAGTTATTCAAATTGAATAAAACATTTTTCCAAAGTATTCATTTTTTTGATTTTCAGTTTCGTTTGGTTAATAATTGCTGTGGTCTGAAATCCACAATAGTCACTATTTATTCAACGCAATAGGTTGGAACGGCACACTTTTAAAGACTTTTCTGGTCCAACTGAGAACTGGGTCAGGTAATCCACAAGCTGTTTGCGCATTACCGGACCACACATTTGCTGGCCTTTGGTTACTGGAGTGGTTTCTGCATGGGAACAGCCAATGATGGGCAGCAGCACAATAAGCTTCCAACCCCCGCCCACTGATTGGAATAAAACACAACACTTGCATGCTTAGGAAGAAAAGCCATTGAATAAAGACACAGCCGAAGTCAAAACCTTTGGACAGGGAAAGGGATAAAGCTCTCCCCCTCCACTTAAATATTTCCCTCCTGGAATTCAGCCCGGCCAGGAGATTTGGGCGAGTGAAGGAAAACGAGGGTCTTTGGGGGACGCTGAAGCTGTGAGAAGAAAGATAATGCGTTGCAGTGTGTGTGGGCTCCGGCCGCTGATGGCGTGTTGTAGCAGAGAAAGTTGACTCCGTTGGGTTGTACTAGAGGAACAGCCGCAAACTTAGGGGTCGGCAGGGGAGCAGAGAAAACCACGACCAAGCTGACGGACGCGTGTGAGACACTACAGGCCGGAGGGGTGATCGCAGGGGGTAGTAGTGGATCTTGTGTGATCAGCAGTAATGGTGCTTGGACTGATCTGACCTGATCCATGCTGTCGGACCACAGAACAGCAAGGAGAGTTTCCATAAGGAGAATACAGGTGTAATAGGGGTGGAACTAAAAAACGTATATATTGCTAATTATACGTAAAGAACACATAGGTGTAAATAAAAAAAACGACTAAAGTACAATTTAATTAAAGTCTTTTTTTTTCCGTAAAGGGATATTTGGTAATACCGTGTATTACGTAATATATTGTATTCTATAAGATTATAGAAAAAATAATCAATTATAGAAAATCATAATCTTTGAATTATAATCACTACTATATTTTAGTTTGTGGATTTGTTCACACACTCTGTGGTTGCCATTGTTTGTGTTTGTGTGTGGATCACGAGGAACAGGCACGGTGGTATTTTGACAGAGGTGGAGGAAAAGGAGGAGGAGTAGGTCTGGGCGACCTGGGCACAGAGGGGCTAGTGATCTAAAGGAGGCGTCTCTGTAGGTCTGTTGGGTCGGGTCGGTGAGGCCGGGGCCCTCCGGCTATGAGGAAGACAATGGAGACAGACAGACAGACAGACTGAGAAGACGTGACAGAAAATGGTCAAAAATGTTAGCTCTGTGACCCACACATCTACGGCAACTCTCGCAGAGACACAAACGCGCCACACAGACTGTTACATACACAGACCCATAAAGGACTTCATAGCTCTCTCAGTGACAGCATGGAAATGACCATGATATACAACAGAATGTACAGTAATGGTGATCAGGAGCAGCACCCTCTATTGACCTTTGTGTCATTAATCTGAAATACTTTATCACTGTTTTGTTCACTGCACCCTTCTGCATTCAAGCCTATATATTTCTGCAGCACAAATTCAGTGTATACTTTTCAATGAATACAAATGGCCAATTAGAATAAATGTAAATGTTGAGAAGAAAGCAGCTAGGAGACTGCTAGTTCAGAGAGCAGGGGGTTGGAATTAGACATAATCGAGCTAGATCCACCAGGGGACTGATTCTTTTTTTTTAAATAAAAAATTAAGAGGGTTTTTGTGGACGCAAATACAAATATGCGTTGCACTTCCAAGTTTTTGTATTGTTGATTGCTAACTATTTCCATCCCTGTGATGATGTGTTCTTTGATTCCAGCAACAAGTCTTGTTGGCCTACGCGTGGTTTCATGTTGACTTAACAACAGACCAAAGAGCAGATGATACCAGTCCTTATACAATGAATGCGCTTGACCAAGCTGCTTTCTCTCTGTGGAGACATTCCTCTGAGTTCATGAATAAGTTTAATTATATGTAAATATGACTGCTCAGTGAATTCAACAATGTGCATATCTGTTTGTTTTATAGGGCCTCTTTAAAAGAACAGTTTGCTGGAATGTTCTGGAATTTTTTGTTCTTTGGCAAAGAGACCCAACATTTTTTGGGTGGAGTTGGGGTGTAGGAGGGACGGTTCTAGGCTGTGCGCGAGATTCAGCTGCACAGGGAAAGTAGAGTTCCTTCTGGACCTACAGGTTGAGATTGGGTTGTTTTGGTATTGTCGGGGGCCGGGATGGGAGAGGAAAGGGTTTCACATTAGTTGGAAAACGCAAGTATGGGCGTGAATGACACAGCAAGGGTGTACAGTATCTGGGCAGAGGGCCAGGTCGAGAGAGGAAACAATGGCCGTGCAGAATGGGTGATGAGGGATAGAAGGCATGTGATAAGGGTGTCAGACATACCATCAGTCTCAGTCCTCATTGGTCACTGATTGTTCATCTGAAAAGTAACCCTAATCAACAGGGAAGGCACCGAATGACGGACTGGAGATTTGGGAGGGGTGGTGGGAGGTGGGGGTATGGTCACGCCCCGCTGAGTTCTGCCACTTTCCAGCATTAGTAAGCACAAGCCCTTATTCTGTTTGTACGGGGTGTTTCCCCCAGCACAGTGTATATGACGATTATTCGACTGTTTTTGTTTGCGGTTGGCCATTGGGCCTCTTCCCTGACTGCCAGAGCGACAAACTACGGCAGGTTCGCAAGCTCACACACAAGCTCTAACTCACACTTACAGTCTGCCCCCCCCCGTCTCTCTCTCTCTCTCTCTCTCGCTCTCTCTCTCTCTCTCTCTCTCCCTCCCTCCTTAGGGCAGGTTACGGGAGACTAGTTAACTATTTAGGGATTGAAGGTGTGGGGTAGGTCATGTACTGCCTCCTCCACATTCTTTTCCCTCTGACTGACTAAAGTTCAACTAATCATTGGCCTGTTTCCTGCTTTGCTGTTCTTATTTCACCATCCTTGTGCTTAGGCACAGAATAATATTTTACTACGCAACATGTAAATTAAACGTGCCAAAGATAAATTTTACTTCTAAACGACTAAATTGACTATGGACTAAATCTCAACTATATGAAATTGCATTATGAAAAAAACAAAAATATTTAGCTTGTACTCAAATCATGGAAGATATAACTCACAGTTCTAAAAAACATTTGTAAAGTTGTCATTAAAGAAGATAACTATCCCCAATCAGCGGGTATTCACTCAATGATGTCTAACTGTGAACTTACCATGCACACTCATAGTATCTACTATGTTGCTGTTACTCTCAATTAAACTAGCTGAACAGCCCCCACCCCCACCCTGTGTAACTCACCTGGGCACGCCAGGGGGCACACGATTGGGTCGGGAGGGGATCTGAGGAGGCGGACCTCCGAATGGGTCTGGTGAGGCTCCAGGACGGGAGGGCACGGGCGGGGCCCCAGCAGGGGGGGGCCCAGGGGCGGCACTGCGGGACCCGGGCCTGGATGGCGGTCCAGGGGGGGCCCTTCGCTGCGGAGTGGGGCTAGACATCGGGGACCTAAGAATGACAGATAAACCTGAAATTCCGTCTCACAGTTTTTCTGGAAAGAAATTCACTACTCTCCCAGTAGAGGGAGCCACTGCACTATAACTAGATTTTTAAACTGATTATCAGCTTTTCCAATGTTACTACTGAGGAGTCTAATGTTAAGTTAGGTACTACACTGGTCAATACTGCTTTATAAGTCCAGGAATGTCGATTCTCACTGACTTTGCCTGCCTCCCATACCTGCGTCCGGATGGCCCCCCCTGCACATGTAGCCAGGAATCGTCGACGGGCGGCGGCATGGCGGTGGAGATGGTAGTGGTGCTGATGTCACCGATGATGCCCAGCGCTTCCCGCAGGGCGTGGTACATGCGCAGCATCTCGTCCCGGTGCTGGGCCTGCTCGGGCGACTCCTCCATCAGCGAGTTCTGGTCCCCACATGAGTACAGGCTGGCCAGCAGCTCGGCGTGGATGAACTCCTTCGTCTGGGTTGTGGGGGAAGCCGAAATGAAGCGAGGAGCAGAGACGGCGGGAGGGGAGGTAAGGTGGGGAGGTAAGGTGAGAGTCGAGGGATAACAGGAAGGGAACTAAATTGTGAACAGGCGGAGAAAGGACAGATGGGTGGAGGGCGATCAGCGCATCGGTCGCTCCTCGGGCGCACTCACGTTGTTGATCATCAGGTGCATGATGGTCTTGGGCATGAGGTCGCGCACAGTTTTGTTGACGATGGCCATGTAGGAGTCCACCAGGTTGCGGATGGTCTCCACCTGCCGCTCCAGCTGGGGGTCCATGGAGTGCATGAAGCCGTCTGAGCCGTTCTCCTCCCCAGCATCACTCTGCTGTGGGAGATGGTCAGAGCCCCACCAGGGCAATGCAGACAGAGAGAGGAAAGGAGATGTTCAAAGCCCAACCAGGGAAACGCAGACAGAGAGAGGGAAGGAGATGTTCAGAACCCATCCAGGGAAACAACGACAGAAAAGGGAGGGAGAGCCCTGCCGGAGTCTCCATACAAACAGACACACAGAGACAGACAGGCGCTAATACATGCTATGAATCAACCCCCCTTTTTAAAAAGATTTTGACCAAAACCAGTCCTGCCTCGTAGGCAACGAAAGCCAACTTGACCTGAATCCAGGGGAAACTGAAAGAAGCTGAGCACGAGGATCGTGGCTAGATGAAAAGCTATTTTTTCCCCACTTTGACTTTTTCAGATCAAGATCTTTGGACTGGCAGCGCCAGTCTTAAACATCTTATTCAGAGATTCACTTCTCTAATCCATTGCCCTGGGGACACAAAATCCAGGGAGGCAAACTGCCGCTTATTGATTGGAAGCATGCAGTGGTTGAGACAGCCCCTGCACAGGCAGGATAAATGACTGCAGCAAAGCTGTACATGTGAGTGTGCAGTAAGGAACATACCACCGTAGGAGCCACATTAGTGCATTGAGCTGTTTGCTAAATGCCAGAGAGAAAACTGACAAACTGCTAACCCCCTCCCCAAGGCAGCGGGGTCACTGTCGGCGACCTGCTAACGTCAGCTGTGATGAAAAGTAGAATTCGTCATTTTGCATCTGAGCCCCCCTCTGCCCCCCTTTCCAGCCACATCCAAAGGATTTGGCATGGGTGGCAGTGGGGGTGTGTGTGTGTGTCTGTGTCTGTGTGCATACATATGTGTGTGTGCATGTGTGTGTGTCTGTGTGCGTGTGCTTATGTGTGTGTATGTGCCTGTGTATGTGTGTGTGTCTGTATGTGTGTGTGTGCATGCATGTGTGTGTGTGTGTGCGTGCGTGTGTGTGTGTGCATACACGTGGGAGAGGAAAGGGACATGGTACAATCACAGACGCACAGGAAGAGCAGACTGACTCTCACCTTCTCCTTCTCCTGACAGGATTTATGGAGCCGAACAAGCCAAGAGGAAGACAGGAAAGAAAAATGTTACTACGGCGTGCAGTGGGAGTTCTTCGTGGCAATTGTGTTTTTCTCATTATTCCCTACAAACATTGATCATAAAGGTGCAACTGATTTTATCCCAATAGAATGTCCATATGCATTGACTTATACTGGACGGCATTTTCCCATGTTGCTAGAGATGTTTTTTTGGTGAGGGACAAGCAACAATGCAAGACAAGCATGCAATTTGTTTGTACACTCTGGATCGTTTTTGAGGGTCGGCTCATCCGCTTGCAGCTGCCAGCCTAGAGGTGTACCTACCGTGATGCGCTCGGGGTAGACCCCAGCGCGCAGGAAGGAAGCCTTCCAGCTGTCCACCTCCTCCTGGGTCTCACAGGCCAGCTCCAGCTGGCGGTAGTCCTTGTAGACGTTCCTGGGGGTTAGAAGCAGCGGAAAGGTGGCAGTTGCAGCGCTGTGGGTGTGTCTGCAGGTTTGGGCGAGAGTGGGCCTTAAGGAGCTGCTGACCTCTGCTCTGTGTTGAAGAGCGCGAAGATGTGCTTGCTGGACATGAAGCTCTTCTCCACGTCCCTCAGTTTCAGGTTGTCCACTGGCAGCATGTACTTCTTCTCTTTCTCCTGCAGGGGGCAGACGAAACGGGTCAGCGGCAGAAGAGCGCAGTGGTGGGTGGGGGGGGGGGGGGGCGCAGCAGAGTGGGAGACAGGACTGCACTGGAGCCGCGGGGCTCCCACTTTACAACAGGCCTCGGCGGTCGCCTGGAAGCCATTAAAGCCGTGTAGCTAAAATAAAAGCAGATGCCCACAGATCCAGTCCATGGCGGCCTGGCGGGGAGGCTGCAGATGAGCTGGGGTATTTCCCCAGACTGCGTGAGAACGGCGCTCCGCCAGGCCGGCGTGCTCCTACAACACTCCGCCTCGTCTCGCCTCGCCGCACACCGTAGCCTCCATGCGCAATGCTAATGTGAGCGAGGCACATTCGACCGGAGGGAGCGAAGAAGGGAGATCCGGAGATCTTGGGGGCTCTGCTCCATGCCAGTTGCTGTAAAGTCACGCATTTGGTAACACATGATGTGCGAGCCCTGGGAAAAGATCGGACGGCTTTGGTTTAAAATGTAAAACTGCAGATTCTGCAATCTTAGCCGAACCTATGACGAACCACGAAGGGGAGGGGGGGGGGGATGTCCCTGTGGTCTTGATTCTGTGCGTCGTTGCTGCCTAACCACCCTAAGATGATGTACGAGATGAGGCGCAGTAAGGGGTGTGAAGGAGCACTCTGGTCACTGCTGGCGGAGGAAGGGGGACAGCTCGCCGGTGACTGGGATTTTCCTGTGTCCCAGCCAGGATGCAGACACAGTGGAAGAGGGAGACAAAACGCAGATGAAGGGAGTGGGGAAGGGGAACCAGGGGATGTGCGGACAACTCAGCGACCCCAACAATGGGCAAACCGCCAAAACCTCAGCTCTAAATCCATCCCCATCCTACCCAGCAAGCCAAATTCTCATTCATTCTGCATATATTCCCCATAGCACAAACGTTGTGCACAGCCAACAGCTTAGTTAAAGAGAGGTGGGGTCAGGGGTGATGGTAATGGGGGAGGGGCTCCCAGAAACACAAGTGATTCTCCAGGTGTTCTCACAAAGTTGGTTTCGGCATACAAGAGAAAGTGTGAGGGTAAACGTGAAAGGATTTCCTTATAGACTGTCCCCGACAGTACACTAATTCAGTCCTTACTTAACCTACAACATCACTGTTCCCTTCACTGCTCATTTTAGAAAAACTTTCTTGCAGAAAATATGCTGAGCTGTGGTATGGTGCAAACCACAAGAAATGTCTCCAACCCTGTCTTTTATCTTAGTTTAACATCAGCAGAAAATGCCAGGACTCCAGAGGATTTCTTACAAGTTATATAAAGTTATTCTCTGTTGGCTAATTTTCCCCATGAACAATCTAAGTAGATGCTCATTGCATTGGAAAGCCCCTTTAAAGTGTTCCACTATCCGCTCCCTCTCTTGTGATCTAAACAAAGAGATACGCTCATCACTCAAACGCGCCATTGTCAAGTGTTGGCTGGGGGGGGGCAGAGTCTTCGTCTTCCACGCACGAGCCAATGGCGGAGCGCTGGCGACTTGGGCCTGCATCAAAGGTCCCCCCAAACGCAGGGAGCATCTGGGAGCAATAACCCAGCTTCTAACCCCTCATTACCGAAAAAGACTCTGCCTTGGGCGGGCGG
>JAOYSI010001910.1:0-16605 GCA_025775065.1 Hiodon alosoides | reverse complement strand
CACATTATTACACAACTTAATTTGCTGAGCTCATTTGTTTTGGTTTCTTTGTATGTATGGATTACTTGGGTTGTTACAAACATCTGGTGAAAATGTAATGTCAATAGCACCTTTGGAAATATATTTACTGAGAAAAATGGTGACATGTTCAATACTTAATTCACCCGCTGTATATGCCAACTTGGCAGTCTCTTTTGGAAGATGAGGCTCAAGTACATTATAAATATGCTGGACTTGGCATTTATCAAATTAGTACTTTTATTATCTGGAATTGTTGGCATTTTTGCAAGCATTACCTAAGAACCTCATTTCGCACTGCACATTATATAAAAACTGGTCTGATCAAATAATTCTGTACCTTTGTGTAGGCAATCTATGATACTATGGGCCCACTTATCACAGAAGATTAAAGAGCAGTTTGGAATTATCATGAAAAATGCGAGTGTGAGGTGAGTCGGTTGTAAAGCAAACTGTAATAAATTACTTTCTCAGTCAAAATGTAACAAAAAACTGAAAATCTTAGAAGTGAATCCGATTGTGAAATTAATTATTCATTTTGTCAATAAACAAGCTTGTTTCTAAAGTTATTCAAGTCTCCTGACATATTTTGATACCAAACTCCGTGAAGTTATCATGCTGATGTTGGCTGTTGGCCCACGTTTTGCAGAAGTTGCACTTTCATACAGCAGTAAAACTTATTACAATTACGTCTAAGCTTCCAGAAATGAGTCTCATTACAATTGTCTTTGTGCTTGGTTTCACAAAAACCCCGTGGTTTGCGTTGCTCATACAGCTAGCAACTGTTTAGCAGGTGTTTGCTGTTTCACAGTGACGCATCTACCGTTCTTTAATCAAATGAGTTGACAGCATCCTTGCTGCTGATAATATGGGGGTATAGATTCTGTGGTTTGTGTAGTACTGTAGATATTTTATTATTTGCCTCTAAAGCAGAGAGCTTGGAGATTATTCACTCAACATATCATTTAAAACAAATGTATTTAATTGAGTCCCTTAAGTTTGTCAATTGAAGTGTTACGCAAAATAAGATACTTCGGTTGTGTTTTTGTTGGACCTTAAAAAAAAAATCTAAATACGAATCCCTTCCAGAATTAATAATTTACTGCAATCAAAACTAATGAAAACTACCAGTAACACAAAACAAATTGGTTTTTTAGTTGCAGCTTATTTTATATGACTGAAATGGTATGACTCTGGGCTGTTATCGAACAGATTAGTGAGACGATAAGATTTCGATTTTTAAAACAGAATGTGCATCTCACGACCATTTAAGGTTTATCAAATTAGTTATGTTTATGTTTATATTTATACGATTATTCCATTCATTACAAGAACAAATGGTACGTTTTTAACATTTCTGAAAGCGAACGATCATATATTTCAACTTAAACAACCTATGGCCATTTAAATAACAGGAATCCCTACCATGAGTATCCTGGTACTGCTTCCATTAAACCCAAGACTTCAGCCTCAACCATATAATATATAATTCCACAAAAACCTCCTATATATGCGATCTGTCCTCTGTTACTAAAATCATCCCAGTTCTGTGTTCCGTGTCCTGAACTCAAAGAATTGTTTAGCATTTACTACGCACAGGCACAGTCCAGTGTTCTGTTTACAGCACATTCTTAAGTAGGTCTTAACAGCTGGCATTGTTATTTTAAAATAATATTGTTTGTTATAGCTGTAAATTTGCCGCGTAAATTTATCAGGCATTCAATTATATTTGTCCATTCATATCCAATACATTGTGCGAATAGCCCCATGACCAACCATCAGTAGACCAGACATGATTTTTTGACGCCGTCACAGCCTAAATATAAAAGTGTGGGGTGTAGTGTTGAGGAAAGACTGTAGTGGCGAAATACACACGAAATGCAGATAAATTGTCTGAACATATTTTTTGCTCTGACTTCATGAGGGCTTAGTTCGTGGGGCGGGGGACCACACCTCCATGATCCCATCCAATCGGAATGAGAACCGGCTTCTGTTGAAACCAGATGGCCAGAGATATGTTAATTCCTGTTCAAGGCTGATGCAACAGTGAAAAGATAACACGTGTATCAAGCAGCCAGGCGAAGTACTAGCATTTCCTGAAGCCGAAGCACATAAGACTTTAGAATACTTGTGATCTTTTTCCTGTACAATTTTCGCAGGTAAGTCAACAATTTTGACGTTCGATAATGTAAAACCTATGTATGAAGGCGCATGCTACGCTATTGGAGAAAGACGTAAGATGGCTAGATACTAATATATGCGGGACTCTATGTGCTCACATTAACCCTTTTTACCTGAAGCGAAAGGACAGATGTTATAATTTACCTGTGATATTTATTAATGATCTTTCTTGTAACTAACTGGATATATTGCATTTTGCATCCCTAGGTCAAATACAACGTTAGGTACTCCAAAAAGTTTGTCTTTGAGAGCCTACTATCTATATTTTTGAGATAGCAGTGAGAATCCATTAGTCGGTCATATTTAATTATTTAACTAAATTTGCTTTTTGTTGCGAAAACAGTATTAAATCAAATTGCTAACTACCTTATCAGCTAAATGTTGCTACTAGTTTTCATTAACTGCTAGTTGGGTAGTCTGTGAAAACTGACCAAACAGGATCGTTTTCACAAAGGCTAGGTAAAACACTGTCGAACACTTTATTTTTAGTTTGAGAACCGACCGCCATCTACAAAACCAATGATATCTAAATAGCTATTCTTTGTCATTAAAAACGTTTTAAAATGGTATGTTTGTGCCCTCGCCAAATTTAATTACAGTTTTATAAACAATTTTATTTTTATTTTATTTGCTTAATGATGGCTGTCGCTAACAGCTGATGGGTAAACCCAATAAGAAAGCTTAACATTACGCACACTTTCTCAAGCATCGCCAGATAACAGGAGTTTTACGGAATATTTTCAACATAGACAAAACGTATCGTATTACAATCTCGTTCGTTTGACAAATGTCTCGCTAAGAAGCATTGGGCTGCCCCTTCATGGGTTACCGAGTGTTTGGTAAAAACATCACATTTTTGCATCGAACATAAATGCGTATTAAAAGTATTGAAATAAGTGCCTGTAATGGGCCTCAATTTCAGCATTTATGACGATGCCAGATACTTCGGACAAGTTTAATCTTTCATACTATTTTACTATCAAGTAGGCCTAGTTGACAGAAGGTACAGGCTATTAAGCCATTACAAGTAACTATTTTATATTTGTTTTTATTTCTTATTAAAGATCGGAATCTTTCACTGGCCGTCTCCACATCCGTTTTTGGTGAAACCATGGAGAACGTGTAACTTTGACATTGTGGGCTGTGACATTTTGTTTTCACCTTCCCTGATATCCGCCTTCATCTTCTGATTGGCTAGCAACGAAGGCCGGGCCCTATAAATATGCTAAAGTTATTCTCACAATTTCTTATTGAAATCTGGTCTGAAAGAGGTAAGATAACTTGCGACCATTTTAAAGGAAATAATTTAAGACACGCGAAACGCAAAATTGACCTTCGTCGTGATGTTGAATATGTTACGATTGTTTTTCTGCTTTACTAACTGGTTTTATGCCATGTAGAGCCAAGTCAAGTTTGCTACGATGCCTTTAAGTATTTGTTAGCGACGAATACAATTTTTATTTATTCGATGATTACGTTTTAAGCATAAAATGATTGATTTCTGCCTTGGCCACTAGCTAAATATTTTAATATAATTAATGTATATTTATTCCTATTGTTCTCGTTGTTTACTAGCTACTACAAATGGAAAAATTATTTTGTTATTGAAATATTTGAACACCTATGCTAAAACGGATGCAAAATTATTTTGGTCTGCTATATTTCTGCCAGAACTATATAAAAACGCATTATTTCTGCTTCAGGGAATTTATTTATTAAATGTGTAGTCTTAAATATTTTAGGAAACTTCCACAGTTTACTCAGTGTTTCTGACTTGGCGGTAGTGTTTTGAACATTTAATTATTTTATAGAATGTCGCACAGAAAGTTAATCGCCGGGGAATGGCAATCTGACATAATTGAAATATTTTCTCCCACTGGCAATTATGTTGAAGTATGCTAATATTGAATGTTAATATTTTAGTTTACATAAACGCTAATTCGCAGAGCATGAAAATTCGGTCCTGACTCGTCAATTATTGTTTTCAGGTGACCGAAGATGCCTGTTGTCAGAGCACTCAGCAAGGTGGTGAAGCAGGCCCTCCTTTCCCCTGGATGTGGGTGCCAGCCCTTGACAATCGCAGTGCGCAACATCAGTTTCTCCCCCCGCCAGGTCACCTCTGATGCCAGCTTCCACTCGGTGTCGTTCTCTGAGACTGACCACCCTAAAGTCCTTATCACAGGTAGTTGGCTGTACGAGTTATTGGAGCTAGGAAATTATTACAGGTGCACTTCTCTAATAACGGATACGTCATTATCCATTTGATCCATTTACAACGCTAATGAACATGCAAGTCCTGAACAAAAATAGGTTTCAGTGGGGAATTACCTACCCGATTGTTTGTTTTCTATTCTAGACATATTAGATATAATGCACATCCAGGACAGTAAAACAAATTCTGGGATGCATTTTCGACAAATGTTTAGACGCCAATAGAAATTATATTTAGCTGCTCTGTGGTCTGCGAGAATTGCAAACGAAAACCACTTAGCACTGATCATGAAATTTAAATAAGACAATTTCAATTGGGTGAGAAACTCAAACTCTTTCTTTGAAATACTAGAACAGGAATGACTGGCATCCATAGTTTCTAGTTGTACACTTTATCGCTGGGGTCTTATTTCCAGAGAAGGAGTCGATTCGTTCCTTGTCCGTAACTGAGGTAAATAATGATAAACAACTCGCAAAAAGTAAAATATGTGTAATATTAATTATTAAAATGGAAAAACCCCGATGAAATCACTTTAAATTGAACTATTTAATTGATTCCCATTAGGACCGCTCCGGTACTTTTTTTTTATACCACTGATTGTGAAGTGGAAATATTTAATAATAATAAAAATAAACAAACGGATTACAATACAGTGCAAACTTTTGACGGGTCACTCTTTGGGGGGGGGTTAGCATTTATATATGCAGTACTTTGATTGTAGTTACAACATACTTCGTCTATAAATACCGTACTGATTTTCATGGTCCCTTGCTGTACGTTATTAGTTAAGTGCACCTGTAATAATTTAAAGCTAATCGTATCTTTGTTATAATGGTGGCGTCTACAACTTGATCCAAGATTGCAACAGGGTCGCTTTCCCCCATTTTGTTGTATGCGTGATACTGACGCATTTTTTTTTATATATATTGCCATAGCTCCATGGAAACCATTTATTGTTTATCTAATATTTCCTTTCTGTTTTTAGGGGGACTTGGACAATTGGGGGTGGGGCTTGCTAAATTGCTGAGGTAAGAAGTTTTAATTTACTCCCATGATGATAAATTCTCAGTTTTTAAGTGTTTGAGTTTAAGATGCATATATAACCATTTTTGGACAAACCTTTTCCTATATATGATTTTTATAAAAAACTGTATAGTATTCGTTCACTTCTTGTTACTGGTTAAGAATGATTTGACTCTGACTTATATTAAACTCTTGAGGTTTAAGCTTGGTTTGGTGTGCTTTATTGCAGAAAACGGTTTGGAAACAACAATGTAATTCTGTCCGATATCAGGAAACCCCCAAGCCATGTTTTCCACAGTGGTCAGTATGTTTTATACATCATCTGTGATTCCTTCATTCAAGTGCTGAGAGATTACTTTTAAATACTAGATATGAACAATTGCCCACCTCTATTTCGATTCAGAATTTGCTAAAGCTGAACCGATGCTACCAGCACTCCCAAGATTTCTTAATTAGTGCAGTTGGCCAATCTTTCTTAATATTCTAGTGTGTATGTTAGAAGAGTTTCTTCTTTGTGCAAAGTCACTGATTTGTTTTGTATTTCCAAATTCATTAAAACTGTGCTGTGAATGTAGGTGTCCTAGAAACTCCTTCTCCATTACTTTTCAATACACACAGGCCCATTCATTTACTCTGACATATTGGATTACAAGAATTTACGTGAGATTGTGGTGAACAACCGGATTACCTGGCTGGTCCATTACAGTGCTCTCCTCAGTGCGGTTGGCGAGGCCAATGTTTCCCTTGCCCGTGCCGTCAACATTACAGGTGAGCTCTGATTCCATTCACTGGCTTCTCTGAAGCTGAGCAGCAGCCGGTGCTGAGAAAACTTAACCCCTATTTTAAGTAATTGACTTGTGTTAATAAGGAAGTGTGGCATGGATTTCCTTTGTAATTCTTCAGCATTAGAATTCTGAAATCATTAAGAATATTTTGGAGCAATGACACCTTGGGGTAACTAGAGGTCTTTGTCCTCTATCAGGTTTGCACAACATCCTGGACATTGCTGCAGAGCACGGATTGAGATTGTTTGTCCCCAGCACCATTGGAGCATTTGGCCCCACCTCACCCCGTAACCCCACCCCTGACCTTTGTGTGCAACGCCCTCGCACCATCTATGGGGTCTCCAAGGTCCACGCTGAACTCATGGGAGAGGTGAGAACAGACTCTTGCAGTATTTTCCACTATGAGCTGGACAAAGGTAAATGCAAGGAATTTTTAGGCTTTGACCTGTGGCTCACTGTGACTCGCTGTCCTTTTGCATGACAGTACTATCATCACAAGTATGGCTTGGACTTCCGTTGTCTGCGGTACCCGGGCATAATCTCGGCTGACTCTCAGCCTGGTGGAGGCACAACAGGTGAGTAGTATGTCATACCAAGCCCTTAACTGTTGTGTTCAGGATGAACCCTGGCAAGCATTTGCTTTTCCTGCTTCGGCACGCCCTCAGTTATGTAACATTGATGTGTTCAAGTTGCACAATGTTACAACTTCTTTTTTTCTGCATTAATGAAAGTCTGCTTCTCTCACCTGTTGGGTGACTGCCTCTTGAACAGGACAAGACTGTTTAGACTGGCAGAGTTTAGAGCTTTAACGTTGTAAGGGAGATTGAGTTATCTTGCCCCTATGTAAAGAATCAAATTCATTGTGTCATTTGGGCCTCTATTGTGCTCAGTGTGCACTCAGGCAATACTGAATTTTGTTGTTCATGACTATTTAATCTTTAGGAGTTCCTGAGCTTTTAAGCATTACACTTACCTGTTGTATGCAAAATTTGCCAACTAACAGCTGCTTTTCATTCGACTGAATTTCCCTGCCAAGATTATGCCGTTCAAATCTTCCACGACGCCATCAAGACGGGCAAATTTGAATGCAACCTGAAGCCAGACACATGCCTGCCCATGATGTACATTGACGACTGTCTGCGTGCCACTTTGGAGGTGATGGAAGCTCCTGCCGAAACGTTGACCATGCGAACGTACAACATCAACGCCATGAGCTTCAGCCCCGAGGAGCTGGTACACGAGGTTCAAAAGCAGCTGCCGGACCTTCAAGTTGACTACAACATTGACCCAATCCGCCAGGCCATAGGTAAAGAACACTCCACTCCCCACCTACCCATGCATGAGCACCCTTTTCAGTACTAGCCAGCGCTAGGGTTCTTTTTCTTTACAATTACAGAGAGGTGGAGGGCTCCTTTTCTATTGAAACTTCAGAGATCCATGATAGACTCATTGTACATTTTCTTCCCACCAACATTTTTGCTCTTGATACATTTACAGATGCGTACCTTGTGGGGGTTCTTGGGCTTTTCTGCAGTGTGTAATAAGGGATTTAATGTGTTTTATGTCTTTCTTTCTGCAGCGGACAGTTGGCCTATGAACTTTGACGACAACAATGCCCGCAAAGACTGGGGGTGGAAACACGACTACGACCTCCCCGAGCTAGTGCAGACGATGCTCAACTTCATCGGCTCCGATTCTAGAATCGCCCGTGCCAACTGAGCGCACCCATGCCATCTGTACATAGTGTAAAGACTGAGCTAAAGATAACGGAGACACGCAGCCTGTAAATAGTCTTTCCGCTCCGTCCTCTGGAAGCCCCCTGAGGCGGGTGTACGCAACCATGTCTGCAGATAGCCACGTGGTTAGCCTGTTCACCCTGAGTATCTATAGAATGAATTTAAATTGGCTCTATCTGCTTGTTTGTGCTGAACCATCAAGCCCTGCACAAAATAAGTCTTCAGAGAGGAGCAAGGGGAACACCTTTGTTCAAGGAATTTATTTCTCTGAAAAACTAGATTTTTCTTGTGCATGGCTGTTAATTAAAATGTACTGGTATACATTAATCAAAGGTGACTCTTTCAGGCACTACTTTCATCAAATTCAGAAGTTATTGTCAGAGGCCAGACCCTTTTCTTAAATGGTTTTTTTAAATTATCTGTTACACTTTGTTTTTCTTGGTTTCTTTTTCATATTTGTGCAGATCTACAAATGAGGAATATACTTGGCGAGGTGATGGACAGTATGTGTTCCATGTGGGTGCTTGGATGTTTCATGAGCTTAGTATGTTGTGAGTTCAGATATTGAATTGGCCAGATCTAACCAATACAAAGAAAGGTATATGAGCTACTAGTTGATGTAATAAAACTGATATTGTGTTCAGGTCAGCCAGTTATGGGTAGAAAACTGGTTGAAATGCCAAAACATAGCACAAATTACTGTAAAAATTTACTGCTGTGGCATTTTGTTGCAAATTTAAAAACCCGCTGTGATAAAATGTATCTGGAAGGGTATTGATGGTTTCCACAGTAGAGAGGTCTAAAAAGCTTATCTACAAATCATTCTCCATTGAAACGTAATTATCTATGCTATTTATTCCAAAATCTATTTATTCTGTCTGCATACAAATGTATCAGCTTAATTTTACTAAGATGAAAAGACAACATGCAAATTTTTTTCTGTTGCTCTTTTGTTTGTTTACCTCTTTTGTATCGCAAATTGAGTACAATTCTTGTATACAAAACATATGAATCTGTAGTACAGGGGTGCAAAAGCAGTAGTTGAACTTTCACCAATTTCTCATGGCATCAATTTTCCAACGAGAATTATTACGATCTTTCAGTGTGGGACAGTGAATGTTCATGGTTACATGTCTTATCTAATAATTTTGCTACAACAAACCATTACTTTATATATGGTAAAATCAAGAATCTTGTTTTTTGTTTTTTCGTTATTGGAGTATGCTGAGCAAATCAAAGTCAATCACAATACAAGACTCCTCATTTCATTGTAGAGGGGAGGACAAGCTGACCTTTCATGCCCTTCGCAGTTGTTACGCAATACGACAGTTGTGCATTAAATGATGACCTTCATATGAAAGAATGTGGTCTTGGAAGGTTGCTTTGTAAAAAACCCGGTAATGTGTGGGCGGGAGATTGTGTAAACAAAAGCATTGCTTGGACCTGGTGCATTTAGGCTATTTAATGTTACCGTTAATACATATATAATGCAACATTAATGTAGTTTTCTTTCTGCTGGTATGGAATTCTTTCTTGCTCTGCTAAACTGAATCTAGCCAGGCTTCAGTGGAATAATCATTCATTTTCATAACCGTGGAGCTCCAGAGCCTAACCTGGCAGACACAAGGAAAGGAGGCAGGACACAACCATGACCCATGGCCTATTCAGCAGTCACCAATCCACCTAACCCATAGGCTAGGTATTTTCTCCATGAAGGTAAACGCATGCAAACAAGGTAAGAATGTGCTTACTCCAAATAGACAGTGACCTGGGTCGGATTTGAGACTGTAATGTTAATCACTGAGCCATTGTGGAATAATGAAGAAGTTGAAAATACTTTTAAAATCACATGCATGCTTCTTTGGAGTTTCGTTGGTGTGAAGGGTTACACTTACTGGACATAATATTTCAGGACAGGCCAACCAAATGTCTTGGTACTAGAGCTAGTGATTTTCTAGCTCAAGAACTATCAGATCTCTATGTAATAATAGCATTAGAGCAACTATAACTGTGAAACAGAAGGCCATGTTACAGTGAAACTGGAGACGCTGTCCGACATTTGAAATATGAGATTTATCAACCAGACGTGTTGCGTAGTTGCTATGCTTAGCATTCTAGTTCAGAATGAAAAAGCATGAAAATTTGGAAATTGAATTGGGTATAGTGACTCTAGTTCTATTTGCAGGATAACTCCCTACATACTTAACTTTGATTGTTTTTTTCACTCTGTCCCTTAGCATAACTATTGTCAGTCCATGCTTTTTGTTATGATTCCTTAAATTTCTCTGCCAAGCTGTTAAACTACATTTTCACTAGTATTATAATACTGGCTCGATATCAGTTAAAAATTTCCCTAAACTGTTTCCCTTTTTTTTCAGCTTGTAAAAAATTCCTGCAAAAAGTGAATGCCAGTTTATGAAAATAAGTGACTTATAACACTGGATGGTGATTAGATTAAATCATGTTTACCATATGAAATATTTTTAGAGATATGAAGAGATATTAAGAATAATAAGTAATTGCACCTAAGTTCTTTTAAAAATATAATTTAATTGTGTATATAATATTGAAAGATTTGTGTTTAAATCCAATGTGTAGGCTCTCCTAGGTGGTGTTTGGAATTTAAAACAAAGTCATTCATAATAATTTACTGACCATTCAAAGAAAATCAAATATACAGTTCACTACTGGAACTCACTGATGTTTTTGGCCTTATTAACAGAATTATCATCCGTTTATGTCATTCTTAGTGTGACTAATAGAGCAGTCAAATATTTACATGGGCGGATATTACATTTCCAAAAAAAGCCAAACCACATTCAGGTCCTTACCAGAAACAGCTTTTACAGAAAAAATACATCCTATAAGCATCCTAGAAGATATAAGAGATGATTCCTGAAATTAATCAATTGCAGTATGGTGATGAAGAGCAGTTCAATTAGGCCCATATTACAATACTAGAGAGACAACTGTCCTAAACTTTTTCTTTTACTCACATACACATTAACAGATTGTGAAAGACTCAGTTTCTGCAAAGTTATCTGCTTTCGCTATAATATAATAATATAATATCGCTTTCAGTTCCAGGAATATACTATATTTAGTTTTCAGAGAAAGCAAAACATTGCAGCAGTAGAGCCACATTTGAGCCATCATATAAAGGGTGATATCGAGATCTCAGTTCTGAAGATGTGGTTGGCCGGTGCTTTGCAGGAAGAAACCTGAGCTGGTCATAGCTTTTTAACTTCCAGGCTAGTTATGAGAAGCACTTTGTTATGCAACAGGTCTCGCTGTACCCCTCCCACCTGCCGCCCTCACACCCATCAACCAATAGAAGACACTGGCGTCTCTGGCTGTGTTGCTTTTTTCTTTTTTTATCCATTGAGATAGAATTTCATGAACCCAAGGGGGGAATGTAAATAGGGGAACAGAGCTTGATCTGTTATATAATAGTACCGTGGTGAATAAAGGATTGGTGTAAACTTGCTGTAGTGGTTACTGAGGTGCTATGGAAATTAAAGGGTGAAACACTCTGTCAACATGGATCTTGTTGCTACAGGAACAGACCTACTCATTTCCAATCTCAGCTGGAATGCAGGGCCAAATGCCACGGCTTTGTTGTAAATTTCAACCGATGATTTATATTCACTTGTAAAATACATTATAGGATTCTTTAATTTCTCTTTGCTCAAAAAAGAGATTTATAGCTGTACTTTGGAAACATTTTCTGTTATGAAAGATGTATTGGGGGCAGCACATTCCTTCTATCAGTTCATTATTGTTGAGACAATCATCTCTCAGTCTGTAAAGATCAATAAAATCTGACAGCGGTTCTGCAACTATCAATAGCTTAGAACAGGTGCCGGATCAGTGATCCAATAGAGGAAAGAGTAAGAGCTGCCAAAATGGACAAAACTTTTGTGGGAACCATGAGGTCTTATGTGAGATCCTCATGTAATGTTTGCTACATTATCGCTAATTGTTTTGTGTCAATACACTGTAAACGGAACAAAAAAACTGCAACATGTAGCCCATAATTGAATAGGCTCATGGGTGTTATAGAATTTTACCTTCTCAGTATAAACAGAGTAATTATCTATTACAGTGCTTTGATATGAAGAGTTATTTGTTAGACAAATAGGCCTCTACTTGAGCATTCTCTACTACAATTCAGACATAATGCAACACTGAAATGTGTCAAAATGTGTCCTTTGTGGCAGTTTTAAAAGTAAAGTATGTCACCAGACATTAATTTCCCAGAAATGTTATCTCGTCAGTTATGCAGCAATGTACAGTAAAGACTGAAGAGGAAATGTGAGCTGTCAGCCAGGAAGTACTGATGATCCACACCAATGGAAATTCACCCGATCACCCCTTCTCTGTTTCCCTTTTCTATTGAGTGTCTCTGTGTCGAGGTTGTCAAGAGAAAAAAATAAACCACGGCATGCAAGCATTGGTGGCAATGTGACCATGTCTCAATATTCCAATTTCTTATAGAATTAAACTCACGTTTTATGAAATGGTTAGAAGTTTTATAAGCATGTTTTTCAGGACTACTCCAAAATCCATTTATACCTATCACATTCCTCCAAGGGAAAAGGGCCACCTCAGATTCTTTATTAACCTAACTCCTTTACACTGAATTATCCTGCAGTAAGGACCAGATAGCATCTGTTTTGGATTTCACAAGCAATCTAGCAATGTTACCTTGATTTCCATACAGACGACAACACAGCCTATATGTTTGCCCCTTGTGCAATCAAGGTCAAGGCAAAAGAAACATCTCTATTCAGCCGGAAATCAGCACAAAGACTGTCAGGGTAGCTATGGAAAACTGTTTTCTCCTTCAGCTGGATGTATGGAGAAATTACAAATATGGAGAAATCTCTTAGTGTTTAACTCTACTTAAAGAGTACTGGTAAACAACAGTGTCAGTCTTGGGATTCCACAGGCAAGGGAAGAAGGGGTTTAACCCACAAAAATATGTTCCACATAGTCTCATTGAAGGGAAAGATAAATTTAATGAAAAGATCAGTGTTCCTGTTAGCTCTGATAAGTTTGTGCTCTGGGCCAGTTTTCAGAAATACAATCAGATTTAAGACTGTGGGCTGGGCTAGCTGGCATTTTTTAGAAGCAATCCCTTTTCTTTGAAACAATGCAATCATTTTTGGAAGCACTGGGCGGGCAGATAAGAAAGGCCAGTGTTAGGCAAACAGCAAGTTAGGCCTTTAATAATGTAGTTAAGGAATACGTCGTAAATATGATAACACGCGACTTAACATTATATGATTTAACAATATATATATTATATAACAGAGGGCATGTAGTTTTAAACCTTATCACATTTTTGGATGGATTTATATTTGGAGAAAGTTATAAGAAGTCTTGAACCCACACTGCTTGTTCCAAACTTTTATACATGGTGGTGGACCTGCTATGATAAGGGTAGCCATCTTACGGGAGTCACTCTGCCTGGTAGAATTACGGCCAAGGGATACAAAGACTTAAGTGCATCCTATGGTGCAAATTTTGTTTCTTAAAATTGTTCCCATATTCCAAGACGATACCACCTCATACAGAATGCTAATTGGATTCAAGACCAAACGAATTCCGTGGCCTCCCCAATCAACAGGTATAAACATAACTGAAGCTTAATGGGAAAATTTGAAACATTCAGAGTTGATTTCCTTCATCTCTCAGATAAATGAAGGCTTTCTTTATTGAAGAAAAGTCCAACGTCCCTCTAGAAACAGTTAAAAACTGACAGTATTCCAAGATGGACTGAAGCTGTTCTGAAGTCAAATAACGGCCAGATTTCTCTCCTGGCGTTTTCATTATTGTGGCCAACCCCTGTATGATTCAGATGAAATTCAGTAAAAGCCAAATGACGGAAAGTTAGGAATTGATTCATCACGTAGCTTTGCCTCAAAACTTCTTTATGGAAATCGATTAACTGATTTTCTTACCAGTGATCTAAGTTGTAAATTAAATATTCTTATGGAACGATGTATTGCATAGGCGCCCTCTTGTGTTACTTTTCAGATTGTAAAGAATGCGAAAGTATACTTCACAAATAATTACTTACAATTTGCCTATTTTGATATACAGTTATAGTTTATATGAATCGTATTGGTCGTGCTCTAAAGAAGTGGTGAATAATTCTAACTCTTGAGACCATCAAAGACTGGAAGCTCCCAGGTCAGCGCTAATGGAACATTTTGTACAGGCACATAATAAAACACCTCTAGGTTCCTCCATATTTGAAAAGACCTTCGAAAATGGCGATGCTTGCGGAACGTGAGTTCTCTTTATATGCATTATAATTATAGTTAGATTATTCTCGTGGTATTTAACGAGAATAAAGCTGAGTTTATCTGACTAACCAATTGTGTGAATTGTTTAATTAACGTATTTATTTAAGAAGCTGAACATTTAACTACGATGCACGTGGTTTTAGCTTAATTAAAATCCCAGTTTTTAGCTAACTTCTCAAAACGATCAAGCGGATTATATTATTTCCCTACTATACGATCCTCATCACCGGCAGCCTAGCAGCTTGTTTAATAAGGGTGTCATTTTAACAGCCCGCAGAAAACAGAAGTGGTCTGTAGATCCAAGGAACACTACTTGGAGTAAAGATGAATCGAAGTTCGGCCAAAAGATGCTGGAAAAAATGGGGTGGTCCAAAGGAAAGGTAAATTACTAGATATTAAGTTAAACAAAACGGCAATGAAAGGATAACTACCTTGTATCCTCTAAATATAATTACAACTTGGCGTGGTTAGTTATGAAACTTGACAAATGACCAATAAAAAAAAAAGTGTGCGCGTGCGTGTCCGCAGGGTCTGGGAAAAACCGAGCAGGGTGCCACGGAACACATCAAAGTTAAAGTGAAGAATGACAGCCTCGGATTGGGTACTACTGCTCACCACGAGGTGTGTTCATTCAACATATTGTGTTCTCCTCTTTCGGCGTTAGTGATTTATCAGTTGGGATAACATGGAAAGTGGTCTTCTGTAAATGCATACCTTTAGAAGGATGCACTTTTTCGTCCTTGTATGCTATCTTACCTTTGGTCTTGCTCATCATAGTGGTAATGACATTGATAACTACCTTGTTCTGACAGAATGTTTGATATAAAAAATTCTCATCAGATGTGCTTTTCAGATCTTAACCAATACATTCATTGTAACAATAGTATAATTTCCTCTGAACAGGACAATTGGATTGCCCATCAAGATGATTTCAACCAGCTTCTTGCAGACCTCAATAATTGCCATGGCCAGAAAGGTAGTGATTGATGGTCTGATTCTTTGGTGGCTGTCGCCCTCTAAAACAACTCGCTGACTCGCACTCAATCCCGTACAGGGCTATAGCGAGCCTGAGCCCTTCCCTGAAGAATAAGGAAGAAGGATACATAAAAACGTGACATGTTATATGAGGAATGAGCAGAGTCTATGTGGAAAAATTCCTCCCATGAATTTTATAGGAATTTCAATGCTGTCATTGTAAGTTGTGGAATCCTTCTGGCAAAAGGTTTGGTTTTGGTGGCAGCACTGCATGTTTGGAATGTCTTAGTAATTCCAGCTTTTCAATAGCACAAGTCATGTCATTTGTAGCTTAGCTTGACTGAAGGTCTGTCATGTTGCTGTCCTCGGGGGTGTGTCAGTCTTGGGCTGTGACCAAATCATAAGTTTGGCAACCTATGCTAATCACACTTATCAAAATGTACTTCCGTTTTCATTATGGGTGGAAGAAATTAGTTACAAAATAAATAAAAAATTAATTGTTTTGCAAAATGCAATCAATGTTTTTTAATTTGTCCCAGCCTTAGTCTAGTCTGGCACAGTTATAGCAGTGTTTTGGTAGCGCTGTGCCACATACACTGGATGGTGCTATTGTAACACTTCAGAGAATATGAAATGCATTTCATGAGCTTCATAATAGTTATGCCTGTTTGAGGGTCAATATGTTCTTTATAAACATTCCTTATAGAGCATTCAGATCCCGTCCGTTTGTATTACACATCTAATGCATGTGATTAAAGGTGATTAGGTTCCAAAGGCCTAGTAAACTGGAAAAAGGTGACTTTTCAAGTATGTTACTGTTGATGTTGTGGTTCAGTCATAGGTGGAAATTTGTCATTCTATCAAATGTCGAACATTTGGCACAAAAAACTCAGTTTAGCAATGTGCATATTTAAATTTTATGGACAAACATCTGGCTAACCAGATTACAACATGCTTTTATGTTATACAAACATAATTTTATGTTCATTTAGATGTCCGAAGCAATCAGTTGACTCAATAGATAAAGGATTCATTCTGCTGAACATTTTAAGTTGCATTCATGTTGCATATTAAACTGCTTGCCACCATTAGTGCACAAGTTGGATGGCTCATTGCCCCTGCGTAGTTCGCTCCTAGTCAAGGCTCCATTTGTTGGAACTCCTCTACCGGAGGGCCCCACACATCATGGACATTTAAATTACTTAATTTAACTCCCAGAGCCGGCCAGCAGAGGATGGGCTCCCCCTCTAAGCCTGGTTCCTCTCAAGGTTTCTTCCTGCCAGCCTTTTCCTTGCCACTGTTGCCACTGGCATGCTTTTGGGGGGTCAGGCCTGGGACATACTGTATCTTTTTCTATGTAA
>JAOYSI010001909.1:0-16608 GCA_025775065.1 Hiodon alosoides | reverse complement strand
CCTCTCCGCCCTCCCCCCTCCCCCCTCCCCCCTCTCCCCCCCACGGATTAGACGCATGTCAGTGTTTCATAACAGTGTAAAAATAGCACTAGCAGTAGGGGGAAATAATCGAGATGTCATGGATATTGATGTTACATTTGAGAATCATCGGATCCAGTTAAGGTGATTTATGAGACATTGCACTGCATGGTTTGGTAACATACGCATCGCATGTTTTAAATAAAATGTTCCTTTTAATTTTCAAGTAAAGTCATTTCCATACTATAAACATGCCTGGTTGGTAAAAAGTACTATATCGCTTATATTACTTATTTTTTAACAGAAGTAACAAAATGTATATATAATGTAATCTATATTTATGCATACTGCTATACTCTTTTTCGCTAAATAAATATGTTTACAATACATTTTAGTATATAACCTTAAAATAGCTCAGGTTAGAGAGTTTGTAGAACTAAAACAATAGCATTCCCCATAATGACATTCGTTAATGAAAATCAATATCTTTTTTTTCAGAAGTTAATTCCGAACATGCGATGTAATGCATACCTTAGCATGCGTCAATATAGCCAATGACAGTCTTTTGGTAGTGGTGATAGACTGAAGGCCATGAGCATGGATCCTCCCCTGCAGACAATAACCTCCTGGTCTCTGACGTGTCAACTGTGATTAGAAACATAGGGTTAAAGACTTTCAGTAATCCTAACTATTGAGTTCCCTTAAGGCAGCCTAACTCAATTACACTGACATGGTCTTTGGCATTAGTACTCATTGAATGGGCGTTTTCCAGTTGTCCTGATTATTGGGGTGAGAGTATTTATTACCTTTTATATTGATTTATAAAGGACACGTTCCCTAACACTGCAGAGTTCTTAAGTGATCGAACTTGAAAAGGTGAAGAAGATTTGTGTAGGCTTGCATATGCTGGCACCATAGTAAAATACTATGGTGTTCTGATTGATGTTTCACATCAGTGCACTGGAGATACTCGTTTAATTTTGTGATTAGCACAAAATGTATGTAAGGGCTATTGTACACCACGCTGTTTATTTTTCCTGCACTTTATGTAACGAGAGTGGAAGATATTGGTGTAAATCATCTACCGACAGAGTCTAGCACAATCCCAGGTTTCTATGCCACTTAATCAGCTCTTTTACTCCGTCTTGAGGGAAACGCGCCCGAGAATCTGTGACAGAATGCCGTCACATGGCATTGGTTGATGGGCTGCAACTGGAAGGAAGGCAGCAGAAGCACATCATGGCATTTAATTAAAAAGGGGGAGCGGCATTTGGAAAAGAGGAATTTCATGCTGAATGTTCAGAAAAACCACTGGTTTGAAACTGATTGGTTTGAGGACGGGGACGGGGACGGGGACGGGGGTCGGGGTGGGTTTGTGTGTAATAGTATGCCAATAACACCAGTGTTAAGCTCTGTTTTAAGCTCACTTTTTACGTTACCTGAACTCCTGAACATGCCAACACAGAAGGGAGAAAACAGGACACCTGCAAGTGCAAATGGACAAATATAGCTGATATTGCAATGTTTAAATCTGACATTTTACAGCTATCAAGACAGAATTTGAAAACGTAATCAGAAATGACTCAGTGATGACTTCACTTTCATTCAAAATTAAAATGGTGGTAAAATAGGCATCGAACGTCACAGTGATGAGGAATCAGTGAAGACACATGCGGGAGAATTGGAACTGGACATATCCTTGTTGTCAGATGATTTGATTGAAGAACACTTATCTCAAACTTTCAGTCTCCCGGGCAACTGTTGAACGAGCTTCTCCTGGATACAACTGAAGCCAAATCAGGGGGAGAATCCACGCCTCTTTGTGGCCAGATGACACTGCGATCGAAATTAGATATTCCATTGGGTGAAAGAGCACTGGCTGCTTACCTATTGGGGAAATGGGATTCATGTTTTTCCCTATACTGTTGCGAATTTGCCCAGAGACCGTGCTGCATACAACAAAGTACTTTTCGAGCTGTGGGCATCATGTTTGGAATCCTCTTTTATACTTTCTTTTGAATAACCCACAACACTGAGAGGAAATTCGAAATTCAGAAGGAAGCAAATGCTTTTGTCAAGGCAAATGGGAGAAAACACTTTATCCCCGTCAATTTAAACCATGACCCATTTGTCCCAGACAATTGGCCAGGAGACAATTCACCTCTGTGACAATTCGTCCTCAAGATAATTCGCCCCAGGAGGATTAATTTGAGACTAACCCCTATAGTTTCACCACATACAAGCAATCAGGACAGTTGGCTGTGGTGGATTTTGCAACATTTTCCGCATTAAAATTGCTTAGTGGTCAAGGAGCAGCAGCACTGCAAGGCTTAGTTTTGATTCCTGACATAGAGATGTTACTTCTTGTTTAGGCATTAGATACAGATGAGTGAAAAATTTAAGGAAAAACCAACATTAAGTGTCTCAACATGAGGTGTTGGGCCACCACGAGCTGCCAGAACAGATTTAATGCCCTTTGGCATATATTCTACAAGTCTCTGTAATGTACTGTAGGGATGTAACACCCTTCTTCCAAAAGATATTCCCTCATTTACTGTTTTGATGATGGTGTTGGAGAGCGCTGTCCAAACTCTTTCATAGGGGGTCAGTTGGGTTAAGATCTGGTGACTGCAAAGGTCATAGCACATGATTCACATAATTTTCACACTCATCAAACCAATCAGTGACCCCTCGTGTCCTGTGGATGGGACATTGTCATCCTGGAAGAGACCACTCCCATCAGGAAAGAAATCATGGGATGAAGGTGATCACACATAGAAGAACTTTGTAATGATTGTGACCCTTCCCTCTAAGAGGACAAATGGACCCAAACCATGTCAGGAAAATGCCCACCACTACGTAACAGTGCCTCTCCTCACTGTAGATTTTTTCCTTTAATTTGTCACCTATCTATATATAGATATAAATGTTTTAGATGCAGATGTACTAATTTCTAAACTATTGCTTGACTTAGTCTGCTGTGGAAAATTGACTCTCACTTTATATTAAATGGAAAAGCTGCAGATATCGAGAAAAAAAAAATGACACCAGAAAGCTTGATTAAAAATCAATTTCCCTGGAGTTCAACAGCACCGTCAGAGTAGAATGAACAATTATATGGCAATGTATGAGGCTCTAACACTTTAATAAAGCACATCTTAATTAGAATTGTGTTTCAATGACAATTCTTTAGGAGTGAAGAGTTGTTTTAAATCAGTGTCACTGTTCTTGGATTGTGTCTACCATTGCCTTTTCTCCTTCTGTTAACTCTACACATCATATACCATACCATCATAAATTATATATAAATTTATAGCCATGTATTTAGCAGTAAGGCTAAATTATTATTAATATTATTATTGTTATTGTTATTGCCACCCTAGTTAGTAAGATGAGCTGTGTAAAAGCCTTATTAATCACCTTAAAATTGACTCTGACGCTGTCAGGAAATAACAAAAAATATTCCGGTGTCGCTTTTCCAATGGCTGGAGTTATACATTTTAAATAAAAATATATAGAAGAGAGGGTAGGTAGGTCACGTGACCAGTTGGAGTCATGGCTGCATGAGCTTTTCTGTCAGCTCCCTTCATCCATTTCTACGCTTATGTCGTGTAATCTGTAATACCGGTGCTCAGTGTAGCCTTGGGTGTCCGAAGAAGAGACCCTCTTCCCAGCTTCCATTCCCTTCAAAGCAGGGCGGTGGCTGCTCGCGGTCTGATATCAGTGATATAATACAGTTGTCAGATTATTTAAGCATATGCATATGATATTTTTATTTTAAATTTGTTTTAATGTGTAGTTCTACTGCCATTCTGTTCTAATGAATGCTAGCTTGTAAGGTCTAACCCTGCAACAAGCACTTAATGAGTGGGGATAAGTTTGAACTCAGATGGTCAGATGGGGAATGGAGAGTTGTTATTATTGATTTTGATTTTACACCGTTTCTCCCTCTTCATTTATTGAATTTATATATATATAAATTGTGTTCTCTTTCTTTCTCTCTTACCTCCCGAGGACATCCTTGTTCAGGTTGCTGGGACTTCTCCCATGCAAGGTCCTGCACCATGAGAGGGTGCTGCGAGCCCTTGAACTGGGGTACAGGAAAACCAACTGCGACTGGTTGTGGCTGCCCTTTGTTCAGCACCGTGGCAAGGTAGCCCGATGACAACGCCCTCTCCCGATGTCACCAGGCAGCTGCAGGCAGTCAGGCGATAGAAAGTGTCGACTTGAACACCACACAAGGGGTACATTTTTTTCTAAAATGGGACACCTCCTATGACGGTGAAAGATTACATTATTTTGTTATTATGTATGTATGATACTTAGATATATAATTACTTATATTATATGGAATATCAAAGATCTTTGCCAGCTGGTGAAATTGAAGAGTGTTTTAATCTAAAGCACATAAACATAGACATATTAAGTCCTTCCTCCTGGAGATTCATCTGAAAGCTTCTGATCACGTTTGCTTACATGGAGGTTTGGTGGGCCAGTTATTTCATTCCAACTTCCACTCTAAAGCAAGAGGAGATGAGATCGATTATTCTGTAATTAATCTATAATTATGCTTTATTATTGTAATGGGTAGTTAATGTGGCACTGCATAATCTTAGAGGGACACTGGAATTATTGAATTTTTTTAACTGATATAAAAATAAAATAAATTACTACACTTACAGAGCAATGATAAAGTATTTGACTCCTACCTGATTTTTTCACATTGACTCTTGTCCGATCTTTTTGTGGGTTGTAGAAGTATAGAGAGGGTGTCTGGTAGAATAAATGCTTGGGGCTAAAAGTTTGGGACTTCTTTCATTTGTTGGGTGTGCATGTAATCTTCAAAGTCATTCCTGTTAGGGTCAGCTGCTTGAGCAATATGGTTAAAAAACCCTGAACTAAGCCAACTTCAACTCTAACCATCAGAGTGAAGTTTTCAGTACAGCCATTCTAGAGGAAAATCAAGTAAATTCCTGAAGACCCTCTGTAAAAAAAAATGTTGATGCCTCTATTTCTGGAACAGGGTTACAAAATAAATTCTGAGGCTAATTTCATGACTCCACCATCAGAAGCCACTGGGCAAAAATAAGATTTATGTAGCAAGGTGGAAACTAAGAATGAGAATGCTTGTGTCAAGTTAGCCGAAAAGCACTTGGATAACCCTCAAAAGTTCTGGAACAATTTTCTATAAACAAATGAGGGACCAGAACCGGGTCAACACAGAATAACGGGAAGATAAAAGTTTAAAACACTGAACTGAAAACATAAAGGGGTATTTAACTACAAACCAATTAACAGGAAACAGAACAAGTGTGATTAGTGAACAGGCAGCGAGGGATTGATTAACCTAAATTACTAACATGCAAGTGAACAGAAAACTAGGGAAAACAAAACTAAAACTCAGGATATGGCGACCCCTGTGGACGAACTGAGGAATTGTTCCGTGAGGACATGACACGTAATGAATAAGAAATGCCCCCACGCTCGCGAAATCACTCCACAAAGACCTCGAGACATGAGAATTATGCCCTTGCTGAATTTTCAGCATACCTTTTGGTCTGAAAGCATAATAATTATGTCTACTTAGGACGGACTGTTTTAGAGTTTTGTTACAAACAATCCTTTGCTGCAGGATACCATTACCATTATGTACCATTATTACCATACCACCAGATAATGGCATTACCACACCATAATCTAAACCCATAACCAGGTACACCTTCAGCCAAATTGTTATATGATCTCTGAAATTTGGAAAAAATTCTAACAGAATACACTAAATAGCCATCTAACCTCATTGTATGATTCATTGCATTGTCACAGCGATATTATAACGTAATATTAGAAAGTTAGATGTCAGCCAGCGTGTTACGTCCATAAGTCCAGGTTCTAATTAAAGGGCTGTACACAACGTGCACTTTTAACAAGCATTGCCTTAAAATGGCCATGGATTTAGTTTCCTGAAATTTTTAATAGATATTTTTGATATGAAGCTTGAAGACTGAAGTTGTTACACTGGTAGAATAATTGAATACCCATCACTGGATGGACCTTGATGAGTAACCTGGTCATGGAACCTGGTCATGTCCCTGTAACGCCTTTTGAAATTGAATTCATTTAATTGTTTGTAAGAATAAAGTGACTATCCTTGTTAGAGTCTGTGTTTGTGTCTGAGTGCCACACTTTTACTGGTATTTTTCCTGAGAAATTAAGGAGCTTAGCATTTATTGGTCTTTATATCTTACCCTAAAAGTAATGGGTTATGACACGTGCACATGTCTCCAGTCTGACAGTTATCCAGTACAGTAGTTGTGTATTTCACAAGTGACTCTATATACAGCCAGCACAACTAAAAACTTTGTACATCCATACAAGAAATGTTTAAACAACGTTTTATGTCCCGTTTGTGGCAATAGTACAGTTTTAGTTGCCATCATCTCTCTCTCACTCTGTTATTTAAGGTTAACGTATGTCAAAATTACCCACTGATAACCTTAACACAAACTATTCACTAGGGAGGTAGAATGCTATTTGCTAACTTTAATTGAGAATTAAGTAAAAAATGAATTATAGCGCCGTCTACTGTTGAAAGGTTTATATGCATTTTTGCAAGTTTTGGATTTTAGTGTGGTATTTCTGGGTACAGCAACTTGTGTCTGCTTGGATCTCGACGCACATATTTTTGCACTGGAATACAGGAAATAGGCAAAAATCAAACAGAAACAAACAAACAAACGACAAAAAAGAACAAAACAGATTATTGTTTCCTAATCAAACAAGATGGAACTCCACAAAGGGCGTGCTGTGGAAGAATGCAAGATATTTATATCTCATGAAACTCTTAGTTCTGTATATGCAACACCTGTGTTATCAATAAAGAAACAGCAGGTAACAAAACTTGGAATAACACAGATTAATGTCAGTCCCATGTGATAGCATGGCAAGCCAATTTGTCGTTTTGAGATATCTCGAAATAGAATATAAAGTAAGACCAACTCACCATAAATATGCGATTAGTGGAGCACTAGGTAATAATTTGATTGGACAAGATGCAGTTACAGTATAGGGTCTGCAGTTTGGGAATGCAAGTTTTCTCAAAAGACATCAAGGGTCTTTATATATTGACACTCCATACCCATCACAAGCCACTTGTTTAGTTAATAACCAAGTCAAATATTTTAGGCGAAATCGAAGGGGAAACTATTCAAAAGTGAAACTAAGGAAAGACCAAATTATGTAAAGAAATGTTACTATACAACCAGCTTGTGTCTATAATTTACATGGAAAGGGAAAACTTAAAAACAGTAGAATTTTGTAGAAAGTTGAGAACTACGCAAAAGCAACAGAAACATGTACATTTTACATTTACATTTTAGTCATTTATAAGGCGCTCTTATCCAGAACGACGAACAAAAGTACTGTAGTTATGGGCTAATGTGCAATACTAAATGTAGCTACCATGCCCTAACTGTGAATACTGTGAGAAGGTATACAGACTTAATCGAACAAAGCAAATACCAGGATATCAATGTAGCTAAAAACACATTTATACACAAATAATAAAAGAATTATGGCAAATACTTTAGCAGACAATACTAAAACCTGTGATTTGTCACAAAACAATGTATATGAATAATAAAAATTAAAAAAACTGCAGCTTAACTGCAGAAATATATTTTAATAAAGGGTAACAATATTCTAGGGTTAAAGTGCATCATTACAAAAACACAAATAAGGAGTTATTATGTTGCTACCTTGTTATAAAAGAGAATAGTTTTGCCTACATTAAAAACTATATGGCACTATACTGAGAAAACAAGTAGCCCTAAACTGAATCTAAATCTCCCATTTAGAAACCAACAGATGATTTCAAGACTTAATATCTGCATAATAATAACACTTACAACCACAATAATAATAATAATAATAATAATAATAATAATAATAATAATAATAATAATAATAATAATAATACATTTCCTTGGTTAATAATGTTCTTACTTGTAGGTTTAGAGGTAAACCATAACCCCACCACCACGTTGTTCAGTAAAAATCAGTTTTAACTCACAAGTGGCTTTAATTAAAAAAAATTTTTTAAGTAATATATTCACACAATTAGAATAAAAATAAATAAAACGTTCTAATACCATTAAAAAATAACAATAAAATATAGTTGTAAGCAACAATGAGCGGGTTCCTCTAGCTCCTCTTTGTCCACCATCTCCTCATCGACCTCCTTCCACCGTCCATCAGGGCCACAGAGTTACACAGCCTCGAGAATGGTCTGTATTGCATACAAGTGCAGCAGCGCCATGAAACACATGTGTATTCAATGACACGGGAAAGTGACTATCCACAAAGCAAAGCAGTGATGGTATGCAAAACATTCAGGAAACGCCCTTGCGGCAGTTTTTTCCCCTACTTCTTCCAGTAACACTGGAATCTAACCTAGGCACAGTAAGTAATTGTCCATAAATGTCTATGAGTAGAAGCAGCCTTTTCAGATACTTGTCCGACAGCTAAATATTTGCACACTGTAAAGCCCCCCAGAACTGTTTAAGGAATAAACATTTTGATAAACTGAATATTTAAAAACCTTTCCAAGTCAGATATATTAAGAAACTATTTGCATGTGGTAAACACATCCATTCAGAAAGATCTCAATAGGATAATATGTCTGAGAGATGATAGGATCTATCTCAAACAATGACATACAAAATCATAACACAGAGGCTGTCATAAAACTTTGACATGCAGACTGCAGTCTCACTGAATCCAACACTTACAACTGCCTTTTCAAGCAGAATAACAAAGTGAGCTCTTAGTCTGTTGATTCTCCATCACACCCAGACCCCTCAACTAAGAATAACATTCCCACCCGCGGTTCATTACCATAACTCTCCCAAATTATTCCCACAGATTACAGTGTATAACAACAGGAACAAACACAACAACAATTTCCTAACACCATCCAAAAAGGCACAACACACACAAGAAATAGCTAAATAAACAACTACAAAGCATGCTGGGTAGAACAGTGACTGGCACCCATGTCAATGTACAACATCCTATGCAGACACAAATACGAACTTGTATTAACTTACAGTGTCTTATTTGTAAACAAATCTGTTCAGTTAGCCAAGTAATAAATTACTGTCCTATCCATACGAGATAATGAACTTGTATGAGCTTACAGCGATTATTATTTATTAGAGATTTAAGATTATTATTTGCAAACAATTTGGCTCAAATTAGCCGTCTTTTCTATCTTGGGGGTCACAGCACCTCTAGTGGGTGACAGTTACGTGCATAGTACATTCCAATATTACATAACATAGAGTTTTGTGGACATGAATCGGTGCATTTCAACATTCATTTATCAATATCTTTGTTGTCTTACATTACAACTGTTTTTCCTTGATACCATTTTGGGAGACATATACCCCACACCACTGTATTAAGTACTAAGTATTAAGTCATTTGGACCAACGAGTGATTTTAGGGGAGTCTTTAAAATTTTCATCATTCATTCATCTGTCATTTCTACATATTGTAAAATATTGACCTCAAACTTCACCCAGTGTCTCATGCACAAACATATTCAAGTCCAAATGATGACGTAACACAGAGTTGTGTAGACATTAACTTGAAGTAAAACATATTTTGTGTAATTTCAATTAATATGTTTTTATACCTTATCACCCTATAAGCAGACATGTATCTCACAAATGCAATCTAAAATTCAACTCAATTGGCCCTATGCTGCATTTTGAACTTTTTGTAGGTTTCGCCAAATCTGTGTTCTAGAACAAAATCTAATCAGGCAGACTTTATGGTCCTTTACCTTTTTGGTCCTCATGAGCCATTAGACATGTTTACCAAGTTTCATACACGGGGTGGCATTGGCAAAAAAAAATTGTGTCATTTTTTTGGGCATTTCCTGTACTGCCCCCTATGGTCGGATCAGGGCCAGTCTTCATCTCTGAGTAGTGGGTGCACATGAGAGTAAGTGTGCACATTTTCAGCGTTTTTTACCATGTAGTTTTTGAGTTATTGAGCATAATCGGGGAGGTGAACAATAATAATAATAAACCAGACAGAACCCTAATAATAATACATTTCAATATCACTTGTAATTTTGCAAAAATATATCAAAGTGCTTTACATGAATCAATTCACATCAGAGACAATTAATTATGAATGGGTTGACAAAATCCCTGGCATGACAAACAGGCCGAAACCTTGAGAGGAACCAGACACTTCAGGATTCACTGAAATGTGGGCTGTGCTGTATTCAGACGCAAGGAAGTGTAGATGTCATAAGCCGCCATAGCGATCGCGTTGCATTCCTCACATCAGCCTCACAAATGTACTTCCCCCGCATCTTCCAGACAGCACAATGACAAATTTACTTCCATTAGTAATACTCACAATTGTACTCTTGCAATAGTAATGACAATGATTATTATTTCATTTGGGAGACTAAAAGAATTGTTTAAATCCCGAATGCCACTGCTTTGTATTGAATGAAGATAATTTAATTATTTGATAGCGTAATGAAGTATGCATGGCAAATTACTCTGGAAATATAATAAACATTCCATTGTTCATATTTACACAATTGTGTGCTAACATATCAGTGGTAAATGGCTGTTGCAATCTCTCTTTTAAGCATTCCCTCTGCTCACTGAATTGACAGTGTCACCACAAACTCTACTCTCCTGTTGCCATGGATACCTCCCAATCTGGATTCTTCATAATTAGGGCACATCACATGGCCTTGTGATGGCTGAGGAACAGATTGTATTGTATACTAATTGTATAAAAGCTCTATAGCAATAGGACTGGAAAAGCCATCAAAACACAGAAAAACACAAAACCATTCATGCACACATTCTTATACACACACTCGCAAATATGGAGAGTAAATATTTGTTTCCTGGAATTTGGCAAAATGTAACCTCCCCTGCCCTGTGCACACATAATACAAATACAGATAATATACAATACACAGCATATATCTTTGTATAGTTTTTACAAATGATTGCGATTTGATATTAGTTTTTTGTGTTTGTTTTAAATAGATTCACAGATAATTGTATTGTATCTGAGATGTATTTCAGGGATACTGTTTAAGCGCTTGTGCGGAATTCAGTAGCTATACTTTTAGAGGATGTGTGATTTTTGAGTCATTTACTCGCTGTCTCTGTGACATTGCAGCACCAGCGTTCTCTCAGCGTTCTCTCAGCGTTCTCTCAGCGTTCTCTCAGCTTTGTCATTGTTTTCCCAGTGGCGGAAATGATGCAGGAAATCACCTTTTACTGGTAGAAAAAAAAGAAAGTGGTTCTTCCTTTGAATTTCACCTTTGAATTTCCTTTATGATGGAACAACACAAAAAAAGAATAATTTAGCTGAGCGTTGAAGACTAAGCCAAAACCCGATCATTACAGATAATTAGACAGATTTATAGGATATAGTAGTGGGAAAAAGAATGAAAGTGAGATACTTAATTTTTAGAATGTTAACATGTCTTAATTAATTAACATTCTAACAATTAAGTATCTCACTTTCATTCTTTTCCCCACTACTATATCCTAATGGCTTCTTTCAATAATGTACAGATTTCTACTTTGACTGGGTGAGCTAAAAATATTTGTTCATTTTTTTCAATTTCCTGAAGTGATAGAATGAAAGAAAAATATCCCACGTTAACGTTGACACTGAAAATAAAAACTGGGCGGAATACAGATAAGCAGGATGGAACCAGAAAACAGAGATATTCTCAATGATAGGTGATTATAACACAGCTCTGGAGGGACTGAGAATTGTGCTGCTCTCAACAGTTTCTTAATGTTTTATGTAACAGAATCCTCCTTGGTACCCCAGAGATACCGTGACACAGATAATGTGAAACATACTGACCCAACTTCCAGACCCAGTGAAAGTAAACCCCAGCAAATAATATGAGCAAAAGCTGCTGATGAAATTGTTCACCTTAACAACACATTGGCCATTGGCTAGATTACAGATCACTCCCGCAATGCATTTGAAAGTAATCAGGGAAAATCATGAATTCAATGTTGCTTAAGTCATGCCAACATCATGTATCAGCATAAACTTAGAAGACCTTATTCTCTATTTGGTCCACTGAAACCTCTGTTGAGAGGGTCTCGTTATTTAAACATGGAGTTCAAAACATCTATAATGATTTGACCAGAAGGTCTAAGAAATATACAGAGTGAATATTTTCTTGCCTGGAATTTGACAAAATGTAACACAGTGTTTCACAATTCTCCTTCACTGACAACTCACATTAAGCTTCAAATTCTGTTTCAAGAATGCCGGGTTAAAGAGGCTGTAGGTTTTTGTTTTGTTGATGACTTTTTAATGACTTTTTTTACCTAAAGAAAAGCACACAAAAGGAGACACTTAACCACATCGTCACCAAAGAAGAGAGGTCTTTAACTCATATGGTAACATCACGTAGCCCTACACGTGATCATTCATCTGGTTTGGATCCACCTCCCATAACCCAGTGAGAGCAGGACACAACGTAGGTAAAGGTTGTGACACTGGGCCAGGGAGTCGGATGGTTGTAATATTGGGGATACAAGAAATTAAGAAGTTGAAGTAGAAAGGCCTCCCCCCTGTAGTAAGCACCCTCTGGGCAACAACCCCAAACTAAGAGAATTAAGGGAAAAAGGAACTTTTTAGCCTTTTAGTTTATGGGGAATGTATATCGCGTCGCACACGTCAGCCCCCCCGGGAAGGGCCTGGAGAATTCATGGCTGATGACAATAATTTGTTACTTTTTTTTGTTTTGTTTACTTCTAACTCAGTGACGTTAGACCGTCTCTATGTTTTGGCTCCTTGACTGCCCTCCCCGGTTTCCTGTGTCACCGAGACCAGCCTGGTTATCTCTGCCTGCATCGAAATCAATCAAACTTTATTTGCTATAGCAAACAGAATTTGTCACAAAGCATTTTTGCATTTTTTTTTGCAGAGGGAATAAAAAATCCCCAGAAAACCTAGTGCCAAACAGGAAAAACTGGAAAATTGTTCCCTGAGCCCAAAGGCAATCAAAAGAACTCCGAGGGCTTTCCTTGAAAATAGTACTGACGTGTAGAATGAAATGGAATGATAAAGTTATCAGTGAGGAGCTGAGTTGAAGCTTCAGCACTTTCTGGAAGCTTGGAGGGATAGCCAGTGCACTACAGGCAGATTCTTGGTTCTTGCTGGCAGGACTACACTGGAGATTATACCCCACTTCGGATTGGCCACATCTTATCTCTCCCATGGCAGGGAGAGGGGGAGGAAAAAAAGTCCAGAAAAAGCAAAAAAGCAAAATGTGGTTAGCTGCTGAAGAGTGCATTCTGCAACGTTATGCAGGTGTAAATTATGGGAGCTACCAAAGCAAAAATACGATAAGATCCAAGGTAATGTAATACAGCCATTAAGGTGATCTGAGTTATTCCCATCCTATATATATATATATATATATATATATATATATATACATACAGCAGCAGAATTCAGCATATTGCAATATTAAACATTAATATTGCAATTTGCTGAATTCTGCTGTTGTCTCACGACACACAGGTGGTCTGGTACTTTAAGATACTCATCAAAAAGAGTCTTTGGAAGGGTCAGTGATAACACCACTCAAACATGATCAGAGTGAGTAAAACAAATTGGAAGGAAATGCCAGACAGACCCACCAGACTCCTGCATAGTAAGTCAAGATATTTACAGTTGCTGGAATTTGAGTCTCCAGTTAAACTACTAAGAGAGGTCCAGTCACCAGGCCTTGTTTCCAAAGATCCTTCTCTCGCATGTCAGTCTTTCTAGCCTTGCTCCACTGACTCTCCGTCCCTGTCCATGCACCTCTAGGCCTTGGTTCTGCCTACCGGAGTCTGGTCTGCACTGCTCCCTACTGTACCTAACTACGGTTTCTCAGTGACCGCTAATCCTCCACAGGTGGCTGTCTGAATGCACCGCCTTCAGAGAATCAGTAAGATAGACCCAGAAATTCTCAGCCCTGATTTACCCTACTCTATATAGACCTCCAATTTCCTTACCGCCTTGTGTACTGGTTCATAGGAACGTTTTTTGCTTTTCTGATTTTAAATTGACATTTTGACTGCCACTTTTACATATTTCCTTTGTTTTCCAAGTCAGTTCTCCCAGTATAGCATTTCAAGTTAGCATCCAGGCGGGTCTGTGTCACTGGTTCGATCCCAAATATCAGCTGTCAACTCTGAGTCACTTGACCTTTCCTTAGCCTTTTTAGATCCCCTAAAGCAAGGGGACCCTGACATTTATAATACCATTCGGCCAGAAAGCATGTTGAGCTGACATTATACTATTACAACATGGTGGGCTTTAAGATAATAAGAAGAATTAGTTTAAAATGCTATGTGGGTCCTATATACTGTTTACTGGTAAAAGATAATAAGATTTACAGCCCTATGAATGAGGGCTGTAATTGCCCGTGTGGCTGCTGAGTTAAAAATTATAACCTTAAAACTAGAGAACTTGGCAGGGATTGATGATTTGCACACATTTATTATTGTTTACCAGTTCTTGGAGGCAATTTGGTTGAAACTCATGCTGGTCTTTTTCATGACAAAAAATAAAAAAATTAAAAATTCAAAAAACAAAAAATGATAAAAATTACTGATCTGAACAAGGATAACCCGACTTTGTGTCCTCCAATACGTCTGCACTGTTCTGTTTGAATAAAACTTATTTCTCATAAATAAAGATGAGTTGACAAGTTGATATAATGACAAGTACTTTCAACCAAAGCAACTTACAGGTTCATCAAGGCTAGATGCACCCATTGTAATAAACAAAACAAAACAAAACAGATACTACAGAACAACAGAACAGAAATAGCTGCATGGCAGTAACTAGTGAACGCTAAATAGCGCTATAATAGAGGGTAGAGAATAATAGATATAATTCTCTACTCTACCTGCAGGGCACAAAAATATTACATGGGGCACAGGGTCATATTAATGTCATAGGCAAAAGGGGCATCTGTGATTACCGAAGAAACTGTTCTGTGATCAGAATGGCATGCTCCAACAAATCAGACTTTGCACTCTTACTTTCGTTTGGCATGTTTATTTTTTTATTAATACGTATTTTACACTGAAGTGGGTTTTTAAAAAGTAAAAATGAACTAGAGTTTTATCTATAGTTAAATATCTACCTATTGTTTATGTATGTCTGAGTATGTCCTTACTCAGGAGTCATTGTACCGAGGCTTCTCTCAGAGGTGTTAGCAGTGAAATATTATTGGGTGTAGCCCCAGGTTCATGCCCATTCCACCCCTGTCCCACCCCCACCCCCCCGTCCCATCCCCCATAACCAAATAAAAACATTTATATTAATACGAAATTATTGTCTAATTGTCTAATTGTCAGAACTCTAGTTCTGATCACAGAACATCCTTCCGACGGATGAATATCCGCAAAGCCGCTGGCCCAGACGGCATTCCGGACCGCACCATCAGACCATGCGCGAAGCAACTGGCTGGTGTTTTTACAGATATTTTCAACCTTTCCCTCTCCTTGTCTGTGGTGTCAAAACATCCACCATTGTGCCTGAACCGAAGCAAACTAAAACCACTTGCTTAAATGACTGGCGTCCTGTGGCACTGACCCCCATCATCAGCAAATGCTTTGAGAGACTAATCAGCGACTACATCTGCTCTGTGCTGCCTGCCTCACTAGACCCACTGCAGTTTGCTTACACTGATAATGCCATTGCACTTATGCTACACACTGCTCTCTCCCACCTGAAAAAAAGGCACACATGTGTGAGAATGCTGTTTGTGGACTACAGCTCAGCATTCAACACCGTAGTGCCCTCCAAGTTTGATGGGAAACTTAGGACTCTGGGCTTAAACAGCTCGCTGTGCAGCTGGATCCTGGACTTCCTGTCAGACAGATGCCAGGTGGTCAGAATGGGCAACAATATCTCCTCATCTCTGACCCTCAACACTGGAGCCCTGCAGGGCTGTGTTCTCAGCCCACTCCTGTACTCTCTCTACACACATGACTGTGTGGAAACACACAGCTCCAATGCCGTCATCCAGTTCGCTGATGATACGATGGTCTTAGGTCTCATCATGGACAATGATGAAACAGCCTACAGAGAGGAGGTGCACACTCTGACACGCTGGTGCTCAACGTCAGCAAGACCAAGGAGCTTGTGGTGGACTTCAGGAGGATGGACAGAGAACACAGACCCCTATCACCATCAATGGAGCACCGGTGGAGGGGGTCAGCAGCTTCAAGTACCTCGGTGTCCACATCATTGAACTCACTTGGTCCGCCCACACAGAGGCTGTTATGAAGAAGGCTCACCAGCGCCTCATTTCCTGTGATGGCTGAGGAAGTTTGGTATGAACCACCACATCCTCACACTGTACTACACCAGCACTGTAGAGAGCATCCTGACTGGCTGCATCACTGCCTGGTGTGCACTGCAAAGAACCGCAAAGCCCTTCGAAGAGTAGTCCGAACAGCCAGGCACGTGACTAAAATAAATGCACTTCTTAAGTGCATTTATGTGTGT
>JAOYSI010001908.1:0-16608 GCA_025775065.1 Hiodon alosoides | reverse complement strand
TTTCTCGCTGTGCAGACTGCAGAGCACTCCAGATCCTATTGCAGCTCTCTGACTTCTCTCCTTTAAAAAGGCCTCACTGGTGTTCTTCAGAGCCAGGTTAAAGCGAGGATGATACACTGAAGACTCACTCCCACAAACTGGACATTCCTTTGAACTCTTCTCTTCCCACCACTGATTCAGACAAGCTTTACAGAAGATGTGGCTATAATTCAGGACAACAGGATTCCTGAAGATCTCAGAGCACACAGGACAAGAGAGCTCCTCTTCCAGTGAAGAGGTTTTGGCCGCCATTTTGTAGGAGTCAACGCTCAGTAATGTCTTTTCTTCACTAATATTTCCTTTCACTTTCGCTTTCTACATTAATGGTCGAATAAGAATCCTCCTTGTTTCTTCGATTCCCTCCTTAAGTATTCTGATTTTTATCAGTTTTTCTGAGCCGTTCTGAACATATTAAATATATTGATGTTTTTTCTCAGCGATCTCAGCATGCTATGAAACAGGACATTTCACTTACTTATCTGCGAAGTACTGCGAGTGTACAGAAGTTCCTGAGCAACAGCTTCTTGTAGGGGCAGCAACCTTCTGCTGAAGTTTCAGTATTGCCTCTGTCTCGCAATTTAAGATTGATTCAAGTCTATTCAAAGTTTTTACAATATAAAACGTATTTGTAAAGTTCCTGCTTGCTGCAGGGACAACCACTTCCTGATAGACGGAGAGTTTAGTGCTATATATAGTAAATTATTCTAATGGAAGGCACAATGAGAACATCCCTATTTCAATTTGGGTCTCCATTTTTGAGACAGTATCGTTATGCAAGTGGTTATAAATCACAAGGAATATATAATTGCACAGACAGCCTCGCGCCAGATCAGACTGGAGCAGAGAAGGGCGTTGGGCCTCAAATTAAAAACTGATTTAAAAAAAATATATATATCTATATATATCTCTCTCTATATATATATATATATACTAATCCAGCCCACTATTTCATTTGGCTTAATCAGGAATTTTTTATTCTTGTTGTCAGATTCTTTAACAAACACCAGAAAATGTTATACATTTCAATATTTAAACTTAAGATTTTTTACTGCCATTACAAAAAATCACAACCACATTACACTTAATACATTTTACTAACCAAAATCTCACCATATCCAACTATAGTAGTTATTGGATCAGGAGGGAAACCACTTTTAATACACATGAACACATTTATATCCCTCCAGAGTATGTAGGTCATTTACAATAAATAACACATTAGAATAGAATAGAATTAACTTGTTTTAATTACAAGAACACAAAAACGTTCACGCACCCTGATGCATCTCTAATTAACTCCTCAAAACGACGCGTGTAAGACTACATAACTACAGCACGCAGCTATTGAACATCAACGTAGCCATAACATAACATAGTCTCCATGTATGTCACTGTACATTCAATACATCACAAACACCACTGAAAGCATATACATGAATATGTGCAGAAAAGGACGCCTTGGACGTGTCTAGGAAAGGTGGTAACGGTGACACTCGACGACTACGACTATCAGTAGGCTGCGACACGCCCGTAGCCATGTGGCTCCGAAAGGCGCCCAGATAATTTTACTTTTGTTAGGCTGTTTTTTTATTTGATTAATTAATGTATATTTCTGCAAAATAATAATATTATTAACGTTATATTTCTTTTAAATGAAGACATTAAAATAGAAAAGCAATGGTGTTTTTGTTTGGAAGGTGCTAAAAAGGAAGTTGGCGATCCATTCTTGCCTTATTAGTCCTCGGAGTTGATCACAATTTGTGGGCTACTGCTTGTCCACTCGCCTTTTGTGGATTGACCACAGGTTCTCTATTGGTTTAAGATTCGTTGCCACGGATCCAAAATTTCAATGTAATGCTCTCTGAGCCACTTCATTATCAGTCTTGCCTTGTGAAATGGTGCTCCATCATGCTGGAAAACGCAAGGATCATCACCAAATTGCTCCTGGGTCGTTGGGCGAAGTTGCACTTGCGGGACTTTTTGATACCATTCTTTATTCATGGCAGTGTTTTTGGGCAGAACTGTGAGAGAGCCCAATCCCTTGGATTAAAGCAACCCCACACTTGGGTGGTCTCAGGATGCTTCACTGTTGGCACGACACAGGACTCATGGTAGTATTCACCTTTTCTGCTCCGGACAATTGATTCTCCAAACAGTCATGTCCAATTCTTGTAATTCCTGCAGAATTTCAGTCTGTCCTTGATGTTTTTCTTGGAGAGAAGTGACTTCTTTGCTGACTCTCTTGACACCAGGCCGTTGTCCAAAAGTCTTCGCCTCACTGCGTGCAGATGCACTCACACCCACCTGTTGCCAATACTGAGCAAGCTCTGTACTGGTGGTGACACCATTCCGTAGCTGACTCCTCAGGAGGAGACAGTCCTGGCACTTGCTGGACACTCTGGGACGTCCTGAAGCCTTCTTCACTGCATTTGAACCTCTCTCCTTGAAGTTCTTGACGATTCCAATGGTCAATGGTTCTTTCAGGTGCAATATTCTTTGCAGCAATTTCCTGGCGATGATGGCTGCACGTCTTTCTTTGGAGGTAACAATTGCTAACAAGAACACAATGATTGGAAGCACGTCTTCCCTCCTTTTATGGCAATCAGTCTGCTATTATATAGAATGATTTCACATGACTAGTACTGGTTCACACATTCCCAGGAGCAGCTGATATGATTAGTGAATTGATGTTAGCTGGACATTTTGTGCCAGGGCCATTTTGTGTGTGTGTGTGTGTGTGTGTGTGTGTGTGTGTGTGTGTGTGTGTACCACTTGCGTTGTCTCCTCTGTTGAGCTGGAGGGTGGCTCTGAACCAGAAGTAGTGATACACATGCAGGCATCCCTTGAAAAATAAATTTTGCATTGTCAGCAAGATGAACCGGGGAACCGATTCAGAGAGACACGTAAGAACACGGACATTTTTTCACTTATTTCAACACAATGCCAGTGTTTCAATGAACCCAGAATTGCTGTTCTCCTTTAATTAAATAACTCAAACTTTCTAGGAGTGAAACTTATTATTACAATAATCAATAAACAAACATTCATTGCAAACTGAGAAAGGCAAATGGCTTTAAAAATAAAATTAAAAATGCAGAGATGCACTCACTGATGTGCCAATATTTGAATGAATCTATAACATAAATAGTTGAGGGAGCAGTGTTCTAGATATGAATAAGGAGACCTCAAGTTCCTCAAAACGCCATGTTGTGTGCATTGTATTTTCCATGTACTACTGTGACATAATATTGCCACTAGATGTCACTATATCTCTAGGAAAAGGGAGAGAAAGACAACTATTTGTGATTTAAATATTTAGAGTTTTGAAACATACAGAGTGTAAAATGTTCTATTGTAATAAAAATATAATTTAGTTTTGCCATGTGGCCCTAGCCGGCAGGATGAACCGGTATACACTCACTAAGAGAGGCATGGAAGGAACACAGATATTCCTTCTAACCTTCTTCTATAAGCTTCTTAACGTGTTATGTCAACCCTGTCAACAATGTAGATGTGTTTTCAAGAAAAATGCTGAATGCTTTTGGTTGAGAGCCAATGTTTCTTTTTTGGTGATTTAACAATGTAGTGGTTTGGAAATGCTGTCTGACTGCAAAGACCAATTTTGACAGCTTACTATACTTTCTTTAATCGCTACATGCCATCCGTAGCTGTAGTGATTAAAACACACAGAAATGCATACAGAAATGCAGAACAATTAGAACAATTATAAAAAGAACACTCAACAATTTAACAGAAATCTGTTATTAAATCCTAATTCTATTCCACCCAGACCTGTGTTCTCTCATACTTCCTGTCTGTGTGATCAGTAATCAGCACAGTCACAGCTTAATTTGTTTGTCTCTCACACCAGCTCTTTTTCTAATCTTTACTGTAATATTCCACTATTGCAGACACATTAATTGGATAGATTCTCAGAGATACTGAAGTAAAATTACCAGCAAAGAATGGAATCACCCTCTCAGTGAATGTGTGTTTAAAAGTGTAGAGAGGAGCGTTTTCGCTGGGGTCAGAGAAAGCTCCCCCTCCGTCCCAGTCCAGCTGCACTCTGATCCTCTGGAGGTTCCTCCTCACAGTGATTGGTGTAGGGGGTGAGGTCAGTGCTGTGTTTTCTCCCCGCTTGCCGTCTATATACAACACTCCATTTTCTCGGGATGAAGAGTCACTTTTTCTATTGGTGGACTCCTAGCCACCCTGAAGCCAGCACTGTTTGCCTAATAAACCTCTCTGGGTTGTCAGGGAGAATTTGCTTCTCATTAGTGAATGTCACACTGGTCAGATCCCCAGACAGTAAGAGATATTCCCCTGCCGTGTTGGGGTCCAGAATCACAGGAGCTGAAGGAAAAGAGGGAGAATGAGACATCAGTACCGACCTGAACAAACATGAGATTTTGTTATAAAAACTGTCATTTTCAAGATGTGACATATGTTAACCCTACGGAGTGAAAAGACATTTCAAATGTATGGGCAACAACACAATACTCCATAAATAGTACTTTTTAAATATTTTTAAATGTATGGACATTAACACTATAAATAGTTTATAAACGGTATCATTTGAAGTATGTTATAGTTTATCATCAGAACTCAGAGACAATTTTAGCAAACTAAATTCCGGATAAAATGACAAAAGGCTTTCATATTTCTTCTTCGATTATACATTTCATTTATAAATAAAATTTTTCCTCAGCGCACACTGGAGAACAATCATAACATAGGAATACTTTCAGCATAAAAATTCAAAAGGTGTTGCGCAACCTTTTTCCGGGCAGCTTCTTGAACCAGTTGCAGTTTATGGTTTTCTGAGGTTTGGCAGACCAGACAGACGGGTATCTGATCGTCCAAACAGAAGAGTTTGAGTTTCTCGCATTTGGTGCTCAGTAATCTTGGTCAGTCTTGCGGTGATTGACAGATTTACTTTCACTTTTACGTACTCAGTGATCTCCTAAATTATTGTATTTTCTCAACATTGGCATTAAAATAGCCGTTTAAGTATTTAAATAAATATTGTAAAGATGCAATGTTGAAATCCTGTGTTATTTCTGTGCTATGTGAACCCTGTATTTATAACCAGGAATTTACATCTTTTTTGATAATGCTGGTGAGACCCCACATTAAAAATCTCGCTGAGAAATGTCTATTATGTAGTTATTAGTAGCATTCAGGCTCATAGGTTGAGTTTCCAGTACAGGTAGACAGGATTAGTATTGCTGTCTCTCGAGTGTCAATGTGATAGAGCGGGGATATTAGTTGAATCTGTAATTTGACATTTATAAACTAACGTAAAAATATATAACATTTTCAATATCCATAAAAAAGTAATATTTTAAAACATTCAAAGTTCAATGTCCTATCTACTATACCTGGTCCACTGATAAATATTGATAAGTCATATTATTGGACTGTAGCTAACAAACTGGGGCGGGAGAAATATTATCGGGAGTACATTTCTAAACAGTATAGGTAATGGAGGCATGTCATGAACCTCATACTAAATATTTTATTTTTTACTGATTCCTTACTAGGTTACTGCAGTGCAGCATTAATCAAGCAGTCTGGCGCGCTCTGGTGTTCAACTACCATGAAACGTTAATGGTAAGTTTTCCTCAAAGTAACTACAAAGATTTTTAATGTAACCACAGCTATGTAAAATAGTACAATATCGATAACCAGTAGGGAATATATTTTACACATTATAATCAGCATTTTGACCACCTCTCATTGTTCCCAGTTACATCCCCCTTATTAAACGCGGGAAACCATCAGTGAGGAATCTCAGTGTGGCCGGAGGGGCCATATTCTACACTGCAGCACCAGTTTCAGCATACGGATTGGAGCTTTTTTACCACTCAGGCCACCTTGGATTACCACACAGATATCGAACTGTATGCTTCCTCCGTTCTGGATTACATTAACACATGCACCAACAGTGTTACCAACCACAAAAAAATAAGAATTTTTCCCAACCAGAAGCCATGGATGAACAGTGAGGTCCGCCTCCTACTGGAGGCACGCAACGCTGCTTTTAGTTCTGGCGACGTGGAGGCTTACAGTTCAACCAGGGCTAACCTAAAGAAGGGCAAAAGGAGAGCCAAACACGACCACGAACTGCATATTGAGGAACATTTTCACAACAACTCCCAAGATCCCAGACGCATGTGGCAGGGCATCCGGGCCATCATAGACTACAAACCAGGGAACCCAAACCCTACCATCAGTGACGCCTCCCTCCTAGACGAGCTAAACCACTTCTACACTCTCTTCGATCGGGACAACCAGGAACCAGCCATCAAAGCTGAGCTCCCTGCAAATGACCAGCCCCTCACATTCTCTACCATTGAGGTGTGCAGGTCTGCACTGTGCCGGATCAATGCAAATAAGGCTGCTGGTCCTGATGTCCACATACTCAGGGTATGTGCTGGACAGCTGGCCGGGGTTTTCACTGATGTTTTTAACCTGTCACTGGCCCAGGCAGTTGTCCCCACGTGCTTCTAGACAGCAACCACTGTGCCAGTACCAAAACAGTCTGTGGCAACAAGCCTGAATGACTACCTGTTGCACTCACTTCCATCATCACAAAGTGTTTTGAGAGGCTGGTCCTAGCTCATCTCAAAGCTTGCCTACCACACTCACTTGGGCCCCACCAGTTTGTTTATCAACAGAATAGGTCAACAGAAGATGCCATTTCCATGGCATTACACTCCACTCCGACCCACCTGGAAAATAGCAGCACGGATGTCAGGATGCTTTTCATTGACTTCAGTTAGGCATTCAGCACCATCATCCCCGCCAAGCTTGTCGTTAAACTCCATGACCTGGGCGTCAGCACCTCCCTCTGCAAATCTACCCTGACTCTGAGCACCGGTGTTCCACAAGGCTGCGTATTCAGTCCTCTCCTCTATTCTCTCTTCACCCACGACTGCGTCCTTTCCACCCCAACCACAAACTATTTGCCCCCCTCCCATCTGGGAGAAAAGCAGGTTGTGGAACATTTTCCTTCCTGCAGCTGTTACCCTGCTGAACTCAAACCCTCTGCACTAGCACCTCACCCCCATATCACCTCTCATTGTCTGTCCATTTGGGACCTGTTTGTAACGTACACTACTCTACTACTGTACACACTCATACTCTACTGAACACACTGCTGCTAATTAACTGCACTCTTTGTCATACATACGGTACATATAATCATTGTCATTCTGCACTTCGTCACTTTAACACCTGCACTAATTCAATTTCAGTTACTACATTAGCACTACTTTTTGCACTTTCTGGGTCAGATGCTAACTATATTTCATTGTCTTTGTTTTATACTTAAAAATAAATGTTTCAAGTTTTGTGCTCACTCTATATTGAGGAAAAGACTGAAGGCAGGGATGGTAATGTTGAATGCAGTGGTTAAACTTGATAAATAAGTGATGAATTGTAGGTGAATCGCTGGTGATGGATTTTTGGTGACAAACTGGTCGTAGAACCATGCTTCACTGTACCATGGAGATAAATCTTGTCGGCTCCTTAGTTGATGAAGAAGAAGTCAAGATGGTAAAAACAAAATCATAATGGGACAATTAAATTCTGACATCACATACAATCACAATAAATAGCTTTTTGAGGAATTTTTAAAAATTGGAATCGCAGATTAGGAATGGCAAATTGTGCAAATATGTCTCAGCCCAGTACCACGCGTGGGGAGGGTGAGAAGTCACCTTCAGCCTATCCAAGAGGCTCTCTATGGACACATCCCTCTCAGCAGTACTACAAGCCTGCGGGCACCAGGGAAGATGGCAGAAGACGCTCTTTATCGACATACTGAAAGAAACCATGCCAACATTGAACCCACCCAAGCCCAGGAGGCGTGCTGCTCCATCAGTTACAAGGGTAAAGGACAGCTGGTTTGAATGGGCAAACTCCAACTTGTGACTCAGATTTCATATTTACTGACTGAGTCACTCAGGAGGGAGAGCAACTTCACTGACCGAGTCACTCAGGAGGGTGAGCGCCTTTACGGACTGAGTCACTCAGGAGGGAGAGCAAATTTACTGACCGAGTCACTCAGGAGGGAGATCAACTTTACTGACTGAGTCACTCAGGAGGGAGAGCAAATTTACTGACCGAGTCACTCAGGAGGGAGATCAACTTTACTGACCGAGTCACTCAGGAGGGAGAGCAAATTTACTGACCGAGTCACTCAGGAGGGAGAGCAACTTTACTGACTGAGTCACTCAGGAGGGTGAGCGCCTTTACGGACCGAGTCACTCAGGAGGGAGATCAACTTTACTGACCGAGTCACTCAGGAGGGTGAGCGCCTTTACTGACCGAGTCACTCAGGAGGGTGAGCGCCTTTACGGACTGAGTCACTCAGGAGGGAGAGCAACTTTACTGACCGAGTCACTCAGGAAGGAGAGCAACTTTACTGACCGAGTCACTCAGGAGGGAGAGCAACTTTACTGACCGAATCACTCAGGAGGGAGAGCAACTTTACTGACCGAATCACTCAGGAGGGTGAGCAACTTCACTGACTGAGTCACTCAGGAGGGAGAGCAACTTTACTGACTGAGTCACTCAGGAGGGTGAGCGCCTTTACGGACCGAGTCACTCAGGAGGGAGATCAACTTTACTGACTGAGTCACTCAGGAGGGAGAGCAACTTTACTGACCGAATCACTCAGGAGGGAGAGCAACTTTACGGACCAAATCACTCAGGAGGGTGAGCAACTTCACTGACCGAGTCACTCAGGAGGGAGAGCAAATTTACTGACCGAGTCACTCAGGAGGGAGAGCAACTTTACTGACCGAGTCACTCAGGAGGGAGATCAACTTTACTGACCGAGTCATTCAGAAGGGAGAGAAACTTTTTCAGAGAGGTTAACTCACAGCGTACACCAATAGAGTTTAACTCTCAGGAACCACTTGGACTTTCTGAGATCTAGAGTAACCATAAGAAATCAAACCGGTTTTAAGTCAAGCTAAATGAAATTTTATGTTCTGTTACAATTCAATTCAATATTTTTTTTTTTTTATTAATCGTCGACCGTTTGTATATATTTATCTAGTAGTTGATTAACCCAATATGTAAACCGTAATCTACCCAAAAATAAACACTGCTTATAGAGCGACCAGACCTTTGGCCTGTTCTGCAGTCTACCAGATTGGCAAGTGCCCGGGAAAGAGATTCTCTAATTGGCAAGCCAGGGTGATTTTGTCCAATAGATGTCTAGATATGAAAAAAAAAGTTAAACAATTTGTTTTAGTACGGGATTTCATTTTATGTAGAGTTGTATATTTTTTGCTTCCTCAGTTCATTAGGATGTGCAGGAATACCTCTGAGCCCGGGGTTTGACTGCACAGCGCTGTTCTCTGTACTGCTGCTTGTGAAAATGCAACGGATTAGCAATTATCCCAATGGGCATCATGGGCTGCAGCCCAGGGCCGCGAACACTAGGGGGCCCCCGAGAGGATTCTCTTTTGCATTTTAAACGCGGACACACACACACACATACACACACACACACACACACACACACACACACACGCACACACACACACAAGTCACGACAGACAGTAGGCTACATACAGGATAACATCACCTCAACAACATGTCGCACGAAAATATCAGAAAATATGACAGTGGCGCTTAAAAAGAGAAAAGAGCAGCAACAAAAAAAACTGAGAAATGAAGAAACTCTAAGCAAAACCCTGCCGTCCCTGTGAAGTCAAACTGATAACGGCTGGTTAATTTTTAAACACTAAACAAAACAATCTGCCTATAAAAAATAATATAAAAAATGGTGTCCTTTCGGCATGCCGTAGTTATTTGACGCAATTTAAAAAATCTTATGCTAGCTAAACTAAACACTGGCGTTTAACACTGGCGTTAAACTAAAACAAACTAAAAATGACTGAAATGTCAGTAGCCCTGGGCCTCTAAGTACCTTAACACGGGCCTGACTGGGTGTAGCAGCCTTAATGGGGAACACTTGAATGAATTCTGATTACAAAGTCAGTTGCCTAAGAGTCAGAAAAATTGTGGAAGGGAGCTGTTCAGTACAGTGTCATCCAGTGGGAAGATGAAATACAGAAATCAGCAGGAGTTTAAAACCAGAATTTTAGTATTTTCTTGTTTGTGAGAAGCAAAGAACGTTAAGAATGCCAGAAAATCCATGTTAGTTAAGTGACCATGACTGAGCTTACATGTATACTTTTGAGATAAGGAGTAAAGGGCCCAATCTTAAATGATTAGTGAGCATTACTGTACTTGATGTAAATATACATATTGTCAGTGATTATGTGAAACTCTTCAAAATTGAATAAAAGTGTATGTGGTGACATTGATTCATATTGAATGTGATGCTATTGTTGCCGTTATCGACTGCTGTAATTGCTTCCAATATTTTAAACCTTGTTTTTAATTTGGGGTTGTAGAACAGCCTATTCACACCCCGAGGAAGCCCAAAAATGAGCCAAAATGTCTGTGGAGAATAAAATCAAAGTGGTTAGTGTAAAGTGTGCAACTCTAAGTGCAATGTAGTGAATCTTCTCAGGAGTGCCGGCCTGCCAAAATCTCCAAGAGAACGGCGTAAATAGTACAGGAAGTCACAAATGAGCCCTGGAACAACATAAAAGGATCTGTAGGTCTCTCAAGGCGGAAACCACTGCTCGCTGGAAAGAACACAAATGCTTGTCTCATGTTTGCAAAAAAGCACCTGGATGATCCTGGAGAGTGCTTGGAAAATGTTCTTTGGAGATATTAGTCAACAGTGAAAGTTTTTGGCCAGCATGGGTCCTGTTAATTCTGGGCGAAAACCCAACACTGCATTCTACAGTTCATCGTTTAGTAGAATAATTTGGTAAACTGTCAAGCGTGGTGGTAGTGTAATGGTTTGGGGATGCTTTGCTGCATTAGGACGCCTTGCCATCATTGAAGGAGCATGAAACTGCTCTGTTTCAGAGAATTATACAGGAGAGTGTCAGGCCAACTGTTCCATTAGCTGAAACAGAAGCACACTGTGTCATGCACAAACATACGGGTTGAAGAACAAGAAATTTAAAGTTTGGAATGCCCTAATTAAATTCTAGCCATAAACTTCATAGAGATGTTGTGGTTGGACCCGGAAACAGAATTTAATGCTCAAAGACCCACAAATCTGGCTGATTTTAAGCAGTTCTGTATGGAGGAGTGGGCCAAAATTCCTTGATGGTGCTGTGAGACTCATCAATAACTACAGGAAGTGTACAGTTGCATTTATTCCTAGTAAAGGTTGTGGTACCAGCTATTGAGTCTGAAAGGGGGTGATTTACTTTTTCACAGGGGGGCATTGGGTCTTTTTCAGGATTTTTTTTTTTCGCAATACTGTACTTTTTTTGTTGTTGATCTGGATGAGGATCTATCTGCCAGACATTATCCATGCTAATTTAACATTTTCCCCCTGATAAAATAAACAGCCTGTAGAAAACGCAGGGACTCTCTCATAATAATATTGGATAATATTGGAAGCAGAGGCTACTGCGGATTAGGGACTATGGGGAGTCTGGTAATATTACTTTTGGCTAACCTGTTTGTGACTTAGTGTGTTGTCCTTAACGTTGTTAAGTTTCATTTTTGCAAACATGTTTGTGTGTTCTTTAAAGTGTTATTGGCTTATAGCTAGGGCTAAACCAGTGAATTTGAAAAAAATTGTTTTTTTCTCTCTGAAATAAAATTATGAGCAAATTCCCAGACGTGCAAATAGTTACTGAATTTTAGCAGTAGCCTCTCATGCTTGTTCAGTAATCCAGCTGTGTGTTTTACTTTTATTATACAGTGCCTATAAAAAGGTGTTCATCCCCCTTGGATGTTTTATATTTAATTTGCTTTAATATTGAACCTTGGTGAACTTCATTTGACTTTATTGACACTTATCAACAGAAAAAGATTATTTCATATCTTACCTGTCCACCTTAATCCTCCTGGCGCACAAAAAACAAAAACAAAGAACAAATACAACAAACAGGATGAGGACTAACAAGTAATCCGTAACCACACTAACCAAAACACAATCACAAACCCTCACTTGTAACACTAAGAACAAACAAATAGTAAACCACACAAGTACCTAAATCTCCCTCTCAAAGTTCTCAAGTTCTCTCAAAGTATCTCCTGCTCATAATTTCCCGACTGAAGGACAAGACGGGGTATGTGAGGGAGTCTTGATTGGCAAGGTGTTGACAAAGGTGTTCTTAATGATGATGATTGATGGGGAATGGACAACCAATCACAGCCGGACCACATAGATGTAGATTGACAGAAGGGGAAAACAGAAGGGAACACAAAACATAGCAAGAACAGACATACCGGAGTAGAGGGACGTAACACAGGACATGTGACCCAGACACACAGACACATTGTGGAGCCAATCAATTAAAGGTTTAACAAAACAAATCCACTTTAATGTCTAGAGCAAAATATCCAGTTCAAATTCAAAAGTTGCCAAGGAGATATGTCTTACTCCTACGTTCTTGAACTATGGAACAGGTCAATCGTTAATAAATGCTTACCTCCCATCTACACATTCTTGGCACAAACATTTTGTCTACTCGTAGGGCATTCAGAAACAGTATCTCTTCCTATAGAAACTGAAAGATCTATGTTGCTCTTCAATCAAAATCACTAAACCAAGGAAACCAGAACAAATGTTCAAACACCACAATGACTTCACGGAACGAATAACAAGGTCTAACCACAAGAGTGCACAATGAAAAGAAATAATTCAATTGAATTTTAAGGAATGTATTTTCTCATTCATTCTGCCAATGCAATTTGTACGTACCTTCTGTGGTTTGTTTGAAAGGCATCTTATCCTTCAGTGCAATTTGATGTGTAGACCTGAGGAGCTTTGAATTACAAATGGTCTGAGGCATCATAATTAAATTCATCATTGAGTTGTGTTGAAATGTATGGGTTACGTGTAGCTTTGTTATAAACTTTAAGAAAAGTCAAATCTATACTGAGGGGGATATATTTACTAACCAGTGCTGTGCACAGGGCCAATCTTTAATCTATTGCTGTACAAAATATAACTGTTGGCAAAATACTGCAGGCGTTGAAATTAGTAAAGTAAGAGGAGTGGAACGTTAAGTGAGGTGGGTAGAAAAGCAACATAGTACAACATAATGTAATTGAAAAAATTGCAACAAAGAAAATTGATTTGAAATTTAATTTTTTTGTACATAGTTGTTAATCAATCCCTAACCACAGTTTGTATAAAAACAGTATTGTTGCAAATACAATAAAATAATAAAATTAATATCAAATACAAATAAGCCATAGGCCTAGGTCATGAATGTGTATAAAAGACTGACCAGCTATTTTAATATTTGTTTAATCAATTCTATACAACTGTGACTCTGTACTTATCTCAAATAAATGTGAAATTTTCTTAAGAAGTAGCAGAGTACCTCTAAAATATTCGTGCATTTTGAAGAAAAAAAAAACAACAAAAGATTGTTACACTATTATGTGACTGCTAATATTGAAAGAAACCAACAGCACTGAATGTTTAAAGAGTCCTGTAAAACATGTCTGCAGTGCGCGACATTCAGGAAACCAGCGCTTATACAGATTTCTGGTTCTCGTGCCTGCTGTCGCCAGTGTGAGAATCATCGTAGACTGGCCTGCTGTGGGCAGAGGCCTTGTAAGCCACTGCATGGAAGCTGAAACAAAATGGAGGAAAAGACAATAGAAATGTATGTTCTGCTGGAAACATTAAGATTTATTTAGGTTTTGTAATTTATTAATTTATTCAGTAGTGCACTGGGCTGCCAAAAAACAAATTCTAGTAATCCAGCCGTGCTTTTAGTGACTAGATTATTTTAAATATTATACAACGTTGAAGAAACATGGGCAGAAAATTATTCTCATGGGCAGAGACATTGTTGAATTGCTAAATAGAGAGCAGGCAGCTAGCTGGGTAATTCAATAGCGGGTAGAAGGGAGCTAGCTGGCTAATTCAATAGCGGGTTGCAGGGAGCTAGCTGGCTAATTCAATAGTGGAAAGCAGGGGGCTAGCTGGCTAATTCAATAGCGGAAAGCAGGGAGGCAGCTGGTTAATTCAATAGTGGGTTGCAAGCAGCTGGCTAATTCAATAGCGGGTTACAGGCAGCTAGCTAACTAATTAAAAAGAGCAGGCCTATGCTCTGATTTGTTTTTTTATCAGATATACAGATTGCAACATAGCTGCTGTGCCATTAAGCTCGTGCATTTGTGGCGTGTGAGGATGAGCTGCTGATTTTTTGCCTGATGCTACTGACTCATGAGTGAGTCTGAGACATTACAGAGAGTGTATATTCTATATTCTGCATGGTGCGGATGCGAGTGGTGCCCATAAACAATTGGCCAGTCATGACCAGCTTCCACCGCTGAAGTATCATATGTATCATAGGTATTAAAGAGTCAAAGAGCAATATGTAATATTCACTTAAATTTTTATTTAAAAAAAATTGCTTGTCAAAAAAATGACTCTATAGCACTCTATACCTTTGCCTAGTCCATTGACTCCTGTTTCAGAACTTTACATTGTTTAGCACCTTCTCCCCACATTTAAAATGTAGTCATCATACGTAAGTCATGCTAGTCATTGGTAATAAGACTTTGTTACGCGACTGCCTTGCTTTTTTTTATTATATTTATATTTTTAAATATGACGTGTGTTCGGTCTGATTGTAACCTATACGAGTTGGCTCGCCCGACCTCCGACTGGGAACCACTGCACCCGAGGCACAAACTCCTAACAACCAACTGAACTCTTGTCTTGACTAAGAGATGACGTCCTCTTCTGTAGCGAACTCGTCCTCAATGAGCTCTGCTATATTTAGATAACCAAGCTTCCCATAATATAGATAATGACCATTAGCCGCTGATGTTGGTCAATCTCTATATTTTTATCAAAGCACTTTCACAGCTCACTGTACTTTATACTTGTTACTTCATTTGATCATTTAACACTTTTCCAAAGTACACTGCTAGCTAATATGGTCCTTTTTTCCTCATCCGTTTAGCTAGACTAAAATGAACTCCGTTGATTAAAGAGGCTTAACTCTCCTGTATGTTTTATGACTGAGCTTGTTAAATGAATTATGAAACAGTAGGGCCATGCCTGCTTGCTCGTCCACGTATAGACAAGTGAAAACCAAATGAACTAACAAAGGTTAGGTTACTCAGGTGTCGTGTATGGATCAAAGATAGAAAGCACAGCTAACATGCAAATCTAAATAGATTTCAGTCACCATTTATGGATTCGCCTGGATGTTGATAGAGTTGTTAATTACAAAACTACACGATTCCTAATGCGTAACTGGGCTTTTAATAAGATACAGATAATCCTCCAGGGTTAGGGAAAAGGCAGTTTGGTGGACCGAAAATAAAAATGGTACTGAATTGTAATCACAGTTCAACTTCTGCTTCTGATCAATTTTGCAGAATTTAACATAATTTGGTAATGGTAACAGCTAGACCTGTTGTTTAAAAAATAAAAAAAATATATATATATATTCCCAGGTAAACATTCAGAGGACCACTCCTGTTTCCCGCCAGTTCTATTAGCTGGTTGTCATACAGCTGTAGATAATTTATTTATCTCAGTTTGAAATCATTAGGTGTTGAAAATGAATTTGCACACGTACACGCACATACACACTGGGACCTACCGTGACTTCTCCGGCGCCATTCCTCTGTAGGCCAGACACATCATAATCCCGCCTAACAACAACACAGCTCCACCCACCCATCCGACAAAGAGGGCTGGCCCAAACGTGTACCTAAACACAAAAGGAACTGCACTAAGTGACCACACAAGGAGAGGAATCAACCGACCTTTACTTGTCCATACATGGTAATCCACTACTGCAGTACACAGTGGTTCCCTTACCTGGGAGTTAGAGATCCACCCATTCCCATCCCACCCATTCCCATCCCACCCATTCCCCCCATCTGTGAGTTGTAGGTGGTTGCCGCAAAGCTGGTCACGATCTGATTGGCATAGATGGACCCACCAGCGATGGCACAAATGCCTGTGAGTGAGGCAAGAAGGGACAGAGGTCAAACTTAACTTCCATCTCCCATTAAACATATTTTTACATATATCGGTTGACTCCGCTTTGGCACCTGTAGCGTTATGTAGGCTACATGCTGTAGAACATAAAAAAATGAATGAGGACGTCACTTCTCTACCTGCGACAATGAACATGACTCCAGCGGTGAGGGTGATCTTGGCCTTGGAGGTGTCCTCCATGCTCCCCATCTTAATGCACTTGAGCGCCATAACAGAGATCAGGACTCCGATCGCCCCGATGACAATTCCCACAATCATGAGGGCTCTCACGGCCTGGAAGGAACCTGTGTGCCAGCAAGGTGAAAACGTGAGCTTTCTCTGCTGCCATCTTGTCTTTTCTCTCAGAATTACATAGGTTTTTTTTTTTTTGGTTTTTTATAAATAAATAAATATATATATATATATATATATATATTTTAAAATGTTTAATTTTTTTTTAAAAAAAAAAATTTTAAATTAAAATATAT